>JAUJPO010127100.1:0-21132 GCA_032270745.1 Tiaropsis multicirrata | reverse complement strand
ACTTCATCTTAGAAGTGAAAATGTATTTTATCATCTTATTAGTGATTTCTGAAGAACCGCAAGCTGGAAATTCTTCACTTTAGCCTTAAAATGTTTGCTGAAAAATTTCACATCGTTAGTGAAAGAATGATTCAAAACCGCAAGCTCGTTTTGTCATAAATTGCAACTAAACTTTTGGGTTTGATTGTTCAAAAGCTGTGTGACAAGAGCGCTAATGATTTTATAATAATCGAGTAAAAAATCTAGCGTTTTGAGCAGCATTGAAATCATTGACTTTCCTTTTTAAAATGATGCGTTTTTGATCTAGTTGACCCAACTGTTAGTGAGCATAACTTGGTGGTCTCCAGACCTTCTTTGTACAATCATTATATATCATTCAAAACAAAATTGCGAGCATGGGGGGGGGGGGTCACTCTTTTTTCGATCATTATTTATCTTCCCCAGGCAAAATGATAAGGGTAGATTTTTTTAAATTTCAAAATGATTTTTGCCTATAACCCTATATACCACTCAAAAGCTCTCAAAAAACTATAATAGAAGACTTTTAAGCCATTTATAGCCAATTTCCTTACCCAACTTAAGATATTTGTCATGAAAGTTGGCTTTGCCACGAATGTGCAAATTTGCAGGTATCCTTAACTGACAGACGGAGGGACGAACAGACGAACAGACGAACAGTCAAACAGAAAAAGGTTGATTTATAGGACCTTCCTGTGGTGGGTCCAAAAATTACAATGTAAACCAGAACTCAGTTTCAGAAATGATCACTACCCAGGACTGGTTGACAAGAGTTTTGACAAGTTTCACTTAAAAATCAATTTTTGAGCTGCCGTTTTGAATACATCAATTTTGGCTGATGAATTTTGTTTCCCGTTTCGGATACCACACAAGGTGGTGAACCATTTATTCAATTTTATCTGGTTGGTCAGTTAATTGGATCCCTAAGTTGGCTTCAAATTGCAATTTTCATTGCTTTTTATGGTGTTGTTGTGACTTTTCAGCCTTTTAACTTTTATTAGCCTTATTTTTACAAAATATAGTAGACTAAAAAGTCGTTCAGTATTGAATTATCTTTCCAACGGTATATAATACTTGATTTAATGATATCATCATTTTGACACTTTTATTAGCTTGATATTAAAGAAGAAACAGGAAGAAATTTAAGCTAGAAAGTTACTCAGTGTGCAATTTCCTTTCCAACGATGTATATGTAACACTTGATGTTTTTTTTAAAAAAGTGTTGACGTCAGCAGTCACGTGACATTAATAGTGTTCCTATTAAAAAAATATTTCTTATATCATGGACAACATTCGTACTAAATCTCGTGCTTTTATCACTATTTGAAGTATTGTTGTGCTAACAAACCCCACTATAAACCAATTTTTGTAGAAAATAATTTCTACTCATCAGATACGGAACAAGAGAAAGTCATAAAAAACAAAAGATAAAGCGATGAAACCCATTTCTGGTATTTCGTAACGATGGGGTTGAGCAATTTTAAGAACAATTTGATCTTGTTGCCAATAAAATAATTTGTGATAATTTTCCTTTTAACCCATTGTTGCGAAGAACCGGAAAGAAGAACTTTATCTGCTATAGAGTACAAATACTTTTGCCTGGAGATTAAAAAAGACTCCTGTCATAACGACAAGATATGCAAAAGATTAGATAATTAAGGTTACAACAAAAGAATTTGTGCATATAGCTAATATTCTATACATCATAAAACTAAGGGCTGTTAATGACTTGTTCTCACTCCTTTGGTTGCATTATTAAAACATTTTTGTAGGCTTTCATTTTGATCCAATAATCAATGTATTTTTATGCACTGTCTGTGTCTCGATAAGTAAGCTTTTTCTGTGTGTGTACTGTACATTAATTATTTTGTTGAACCATAGAATTTTAGCATGTGTTTTCTGTGGGGTTTTTTTCAGGGGGTTCACATCTAGCAACCATTTGACCTAGGGTTGAGAATTTTGAAATTCAGCACACATAATTGTACACACCTTCATATTATCTTAAGTAAAAAAAGCAAGATTCTCAACCAGGTCAAATATTCAGGATAAGACAACCTAAGACAATCCTTTCTTTTTGTACAGTAACAATTTAAAATAAAAAGTTACAAGCAAAATGAATGTTTCTAATCGCCATGAGATGCCTGAAGAAATGGAAGAAGAAGAAGATTTCCAAACTGGTAAGATTATTATTTGATGTACAGAAGATATCTTGAAAGAATAAAATTACCCCATATCCCTTTCATTTTTGAAAATTTCACGATTTTGGATTTTTGAAAAATATTTAACTTTAGATATATACGGCGAAATTAAATACACTTTAAAGGTATATAATGTAGAATGATGGGTCGGTGCTGGATGTAGGGCTACCTTGTGTAGCTGTTTTTTTTTTAATCTTCAAAATACATTCATTTTTAGATCCAGTGGAAGTTTTGAAAATGTCTGCCAAAAGTAAGCTTTTTTCACACTTTTTAATCCTTGCATAATTTGTTCTTTTGATTTTAAACTCTAAACTATACATACAGTTTATAATTAATATAGGGTTGAGTTATCTTTAATTAAGAAACTATTCCTTATTGTTTATGGTCAATTAACTATAAATATTCATTGTATTCTTTTTACAGCTTTGATTTGTCAATTTAGTGAGTGTTTTAATTGAATTACCATTTTCAAATGTTTTTCTAGCTCTTGAAGGCTCAGCATTTGGTGCTCGTTTACCATCGGATCAATTGACCGCACACGAAGCCTCATGTTTTCAAGATATCAGTCAGGGCTCCACTACTAACCAAAAGAAATTTCTTTACATTCGAAACAGAATCGTAAGGAAAAAGCAAAGTTACAAACATCTTGTTTTTTGTTCTAATTACACAAGATATTTTGGTTTATTAAATTACCTCGTATTTGATTTAGGATCAGTTTGAAAAATGGTTGATTCTGTCTGACGCTAAGACAAAACTGAAACTGAAATAAATTACTTGAGCGAAATTTTTAGATTTTTTTCAGTGGGTCTTATGAAAAGGCTCATAAGTGTGTTGTAAACCAAATGTGACCTGTGAAAATATAGAATTTTCGTCTGATCAGCATGAATAAAAAAACATATTTTAAAGCATATTTTCTATTAAAATTTCCCATGAAATAATTTATTATAAGTTGTAGTATTTCTTTGATCGATTGAGTGATGCGGTATAACCCACATCTCTGGTCTCCTGATCAATCTACCCGCGTATAAAAGTTTCTCACAAAACCGTTTACAGTATAATGTGAACAATCTTGTTTTCAGATACAATGTTGGTTAAGTAATCCAAGAGAAGAGCTAGCTGTTGAACATGCTTTAGCAAAGATAGAACCCCCTTTTAATGGTAAGTTTCTTTGCTGTTTGAAGCATTAAAGCAATGCATAGACTTACAATTAGACATGTTTCTTTGAGTCCCACACAGAGTTTTTAGTCCTGCAGAATTTACTGTTGCATACTTGTTTCCATCAAGTTATTTCTATTTTTTTTGTAATTCTCAGAACGGTTTTCCTGTTATTATTTCTTTGGCTCCACTAATGAAGTTAAAATTTCTTTCCATTTTCAGATGATCCGATCTTGACCAAGAGGATTCATGCTTTCCTGGACAGATATGGTTCAATTAACATTGGAGTCTACAAATTCCATCGGTCACCGCCAGTTCTCAAGAATGCACCTAAAATTCTAGTTATTGGGGCCGGAATGTCTGGTTTAACAGCCAGTAGACAGTTGAAATCATTTGGTTTTGAAGTTGTTACTTTGGAAGCACGGGAACGTGTTGGAGGACGCGTGGCAACTTTTCGTCAAGGACCTTTCATAGCTGACCTTGGGGCTATGGTCGTCACTGGTCTTGGTAATTCACACTTGTTTTAGTTTTTAGTTGACAATAGTTTTCATGTTTTTAAAAGTCATCACAGTCAATTTTTAATTCATAAAGTAAAAAAATAGTAAAAATATGAACTTTCTTCTTTATCAAGTTTTCTTAACTGACAAAGATGCTGAATTATTTTTTTTCTACTTTAAGGTGGCAACCCTGTGACAGTGATCAGTAACCAGGTTGATGTCAAACTAACAAAAATACGACAAAGGTGTCCACTATACGAATGCAATGGGCAAATGGTACGGTTTTATAGTAATTGACAGGATTTTTTTCGAGGTATAAATTGCGTTTCAAAGGGTAAACGTTCTATAGCTCTTGATTTGCTTGTCTTTTAAAAAGTGCTTTGAAAACAAAAACTGCAAATTTTGTGTGCCTTTTGGAGGAATTTTGTCTGCTCTTTGACTATATCATTACATGTGCTCTGTAATTATTTTTGTCTAGGTGCGCAAAGACAAAGATGAACTTGTAGAGCGAGAATTCAATCGGTTACTCGAGTCAACATCCTATCTCTCTCATGTACTTGGCTTCAATGCTTTGTTTCAAAAGCCACTTTCCCTGGGAAATGCTATCGAACTTGTTATCAAGTAAGGAATAATAATGCTATTAAGCTAAATAACGTTTTTAGATTCCTTTGATTTCACTGGTGGATACTCCTAGTTTTGTTCATCTTAAATTTCAAAGTTTATGTAAAAGTTAGAGCATATGGTAAGTGATTTCGCATAGCATCATTATTCGATAAGTGTTTGCAATTAATAGTTGTGTTTTTTTATTTCAACCAGGTTGATGGAAAAGCAAGTCAAGGAGAAACAATGCGAGCATAACCAGAAGATCCTTGAATTTCAAAATCGTTTGAAAGAAGTCCAGTTTGATGTAATGTTACATAAAGTTTGGGCCATGGCCGATTTGGTTGAATTTTTAAAGGGATTAGAAAACTGAGGAAAGGGGAGGACGGAGGGTAGAGTAAATTACAGTTTTTGATGGAGTTTGAATACAGGAGAATGGGGGTGTTTTGTTTTATTTCCTGAAGTTGATATGGCCGAGGTTACTTGCCTTTTTAACTGAAATTTGCGACATTTCTTTTTTACAGATGATCAAAATGCGTGATCAGATTGAGAAGGCCAACATCGAGTGGAAACAAGCTATCCAACTAAAACCTCCAAGGTATAACTTTTATCGGGAGACCTTTAAAATCTGTACAATCTAAACTCAATCTTTGAAGCACGTATAACCAATTTAAATTGTATCTAACATACGGCGAATGGTAAGTTAATAGAATTTTTGTCTCTTCGTGTAAGTTTAAATATATTAGATGAAAAAGCAATTATTATTCCTCCTATTCATTTCTCATAGAGATGTCACTGATGAATTTACTGTTCGAAGCAAACAAAGAGATTTACTACAACTTTTCAATGTAAATTTTAAATTTTATGCCTGCTTTTATTGAAACACAATGAATATTTTATTATTTTGAAACCGATCATTATAAAGAAATTGTTATAAACAACGTCGAATTTTCTATGCTTAGTAATAGATCCAAGGTCCACAAATGTTCTGATCTTATGATCCTTACTCTTTCTTCGTGCTGATTTTTTCCAACACCCTGAACCTTATTAAGACCCCCCCCCCTCCTTCTTAATTTTTAACAAGATTTCTCAATTACCATTAAGTCCCTTACATTGCTGTGAATAGCCTGTTAATATTTCTGTCTTATTTCAGTGTTCCAACCCCCTCACAAGCACTTGAGAGTAATTGACTCTTTTTTTGTCTCTAAGGATCACCTCGCTGACAAAACTTTCTTCATTTCTCTTTGTGGTTTTGTTTAGGAATACGATGGTTATGCAGAGAAACAAAAAGAACTGGAAACTAAAATCAAAGAATACGAAGAAAACCCTCCCAGGTATTCCAAAAAGATTTCACAGCCTACAGTTTTAAAACGAAAGGAAGTTAAAAATGGCTAAATAAAGATTTCACAGCCTACAGTATGAGTTTTAAAAGCAAGGGTAAACTGTCGAAAATTATTGGAAATTCAGAAGTTTGAAGAACAACCAAAAATGGCCTAGTTGAACTTTTTCTTTATTATTTATGTGTTATTTGTTCGTTTAGTGATGTTTATCTCTCCTTGCGTGATCGACAAATCTTGGATTGGCATTTGGCAAATTTAGAGTTCGCCAATGCCACACCATTGTCAGCACTGTCGTTGAAACACTGGGACCAGGACGATGACTTTGAATTTACCGGAAATCACATGACCGTTAGTAATGGATTCTCTTGCATTCCTGCAGCTTTGGCTGAGGGCTTGGATATCCGGTTGAATACTGCTGTCCGAAATGTCAAATACACACGTCAAGGTATGGATGTGTTTTCAAACTCATTTTTGTGAGAATAGATAGATAGACCCTCCTCATGGGGGAATGGGTTCGATAGATTATTGTTGAAATCATGGCCGTTCTAATGCAAATGCATTTTCATTGGACTATAAAAATGATTTTACAATAATTAAAGGTAGGTAAGTCTCTTTTGGACTGATATGGCTATTCTCATTGACCACAATCATTGACTACCGGCAGAACGTACACGCAAACGCAGAGAAAACACGTGATATTCCTAGCTTCCAAACCATGAGATGTGGGGGTTACAAGAGGTGGCCTTTAGAATTCATTTATATCGTCATTAGTCATCACAAACAATAAAAAGTTGAGGATGTCAGCAAGTGAGGCTAATATGCTCAATGAGCATTCCTGATAAATCTCGATAGTATTTACTAATCTTTCAGATTTAGTTTAAAGGATGATGATGATGATAACGACTACTTTATTGGGATTATTTTCGCGATATTTTGCCCTTTTCGCGAAAATTTGTCTCGCGAAATCGCGTAGGATTTTGGTAGAATAGTCCATTTTTAGGGTCATTCGCGAAGTTAAATCCACGCGAAATTTCTTAAACTGCTTAGTCGCGAAATTAAATCTAAAATATTTCGCGACTTTGCTCGCGAAGTTTAATCTCGCGAAAATTAATATTAATAACGTAATGTGGTAGTAACTTAGACTTTTATAGAGGTCGCACCTTATCATCTTCTCTATGAATTTTAGGAGTTGAAGTTGTTGGAGTGTCGAACAAGAACGGCATTCCAACCAGTCAGACATTCAGAGCAGACGCTGTGTTGTGCACCTTACCCTTGGGTGTATTGAAACACAAGAATCCACCATCCATTCATTTCAATCCTCCACTGCCCGATTGGAAAACTGGAGCCATGGATCGAATGGGCTTCGGGAATCTGAACAAGGTTTTAATTTTTTTGTTGCCGAATAAGCACTAAATATTAAGGTTTTTTAAGTGTGGGGGGGGGGTGAAAATCATTTAAGTTTTGAGTAATCAAGGTACAAGTTTAACGACCAAATAGAACTTATTTACCCTACCAATACTTTAATTACGTTATTCACCCTCCTGAATGAACAAGAATGTCACTACCTTAAGGCAAAATATTTTCATGGCTTTCCGAAATTACATTCCGCGAAACATCCCGTATATTTGACCTTTTTAGGCAAATATAAATAAATTAATTTACCACATAATCTCATAAACCAGAATGTCTTAATCGAACGACAAAAATGCTATTGATTTGGCTAATCGAACTTTTGAAAAATCCAGAAATTGCGAGAATTCGATTAAGTTAGATAAGTTCGATTAGTACAGATAGTACAACGAGAGTTATTATAGCTAATTAATCGAACTGCGATATCGCAAAAAGTTGTGAGAATTCGATAAAGTTCGATTACTCGGCTGACAAAGTTCGATTAAGTTCGACTAAAAAATTCGTTCGATTAGTTCGATTAATAGTCTGGTACAAGTTATCTTCATTATCTTCATTATTTCTCAGGTCATCTTGTGTTTCGATCGTGTATTTTGGAATCCAAGCACAAACCTTTTCGGTCACGTGGCCTCCACCACCTCCAACCGTGGTGAACTCTTCTTATTCTGGAGCATCTACAAAGCGCCCGTTCTTCTGGCGTTAGTGGCGGGAGAGGCGGCAAACAAATTGGAAACGTATTCTGATGACGTCATCATTGGTAGAGCTTTGACTGTTCTAAAAGGGATTTACGGTAGCAACAATGTTCCTCAGGTAAGTGTTGTGTTGGATAATTTAAAGGTTTTCGACAATAGCGAGGTTACGCAAGGAACTATCTAGGAAGTTAGACGCATACAATATAGCTGGGTCATACAACTAGCTGCAGAAAAATCATGTTTATTTCTAGGTTATTATTTTAGCTTTGCTTAATTCTCAATAACTTCGATTTTGTAGCCTAAAGAAACCATCGTTACTCGGTGGAAATCCGACGAATGGTCACGTGGATCTTACTCTTTTGTTGCTGCTGGTTCCTCTGGTAACGACTATGACGTCATGGCCGCCCCTGTGGTGCCACCCCCGCCCCCAGAAAAACCGGTCATACCGGGAAGTAATGTGCCGAGATTATTTTTTGCCGGTGAGCATACTATACGGAACTATCCAGCTACTGTTCACGGAGCTTTATTGAGCGGGCTGAGAGAGGCTGGTCGTATTGCTGACCAGTTTCTTGGTCTTCCTTACGATTTGAGTAAGTTCACTTAACCATCTTGAGCTTCAGACAACATTACCTCAAAATAATACCAAAAAAAAGTTAGGTTACTTCACCACTTCACTTGCTTAGGCATTCGCTTTGCATGTTTATATGTGTATTTAAATGATGGGTATTTTGGAAGGAAATGACCGAATCAGAGAATCTTTTATGATTTCACAAGCTCGATAACAAAAAGATAAATCGACCTGGGCATTCCTCCGACACTCTTGTGTGTGTATAAAAATGATACTTTCGTTGAAAGAATTTTGTATAACCGCTATTGTACAGACAGAGGTTTGTAGATATTTCATGTCCAGTCAGTGTTTGACCAAGGGAAACGCAACTTGAGCATCACTTATGGTGTTGGTTAGGATTTTATCGCTTACGATTATGCTATTTGCCGAAATTGGATTTCCAATAATTCATTTAGTTTCCTGAATGAAGTAGTTTTGAGATTATTTGTAAAATAATCAATAGGTAACTTTTTAGCTTTACGGTGGAAATTTTTAGAAGAATAATAACCGTGTTTTTTTTTAATAAGAATTTTTTTTAACTTTTTTATTTATTTACAAAGAATATTTTATGTACATATTAGAGCGTTCTTTTGTCATTAAAGGGTGGTGGTACGATCAGATTAGCTTCATTTAAACTTCCGATGTATTAAAAGACACCATCAAATCAGAGTTATATTTCATTAGAGTTTGATAGCTTTCGCCTGTTCCTTTTTGCTCCATCGAAAGTTCTCTTATTTCGTTCTTCACCCATCATTCCGTTCACAATACTTTTGATTTTTGCTCCTTTAGAGACTAGATACTGAGCTACTTCGAAATTCCCTTCACGTACTGCAATATCTAGACAAGATTCTCCGTTTTTTGTCAACTCGTTGATATCACCTTCATTCTGAATCACAATCTTCAACATTTCTAAACACCCAAATAAACATGCGTAATGGACTGGCTGCATGCCTGCTCCATCAAATTCGTTGATATCAACGTCCTTGCGGGATAACAAGCGCCATAGCTGTATTGAATCATTGTCTTTGATTGCCATGACAACTAGAGCACTTTGTATTTGACCACAACTTTTTAAACGTTTACTGTTGTTTCTAGATCGTAACGCGGCAAGTCTTATATATTCTTCTTCTTCATCTTCGTGTGTTGATTCTAGTTCACTTTCCTCATCGTCCGTCTGTGGTTGAATCACAACTTGAGGGATTGAATTTAAAAATTTGACCATCTGAGGGATTGAACTGCTAATTTGTTTGAATCCATCACGTAACAATTCTTCTGGGTACGATTTAGTTCGACGATGCACTTGTGCGTATTTCTCGCCAGCCTCTTCGTCACTTATGACGTCATCGTCTCCATCACTCGTGACGTCACTTTCTTCGTATGCTTTCATCGGTCAATTTTGTTGAATCTAAAAAAACAAGAGTTGAAACTCCATATCTAAAACAGAAGATATGGTAGAAGAGTCCTGCCAAAGGTTGTTGATCTGCCAATTTGAGACCACTCTAGTTTTCCGCAGTAAAGTCTCTTAAACGAGTTTCGAGAACGAAGCACCGAGACAAAAATTTGTCTCTTTTATTCAAGCGATTTTTAGTGACTTATGTACTAAAGAACGACGTGGTCTCATCTAATGAATTATAATAATGGCCAATACAATTAGTTAATTAATAATCAATTATATCTACTTGAAAAATTTAAAACGCCCTTTATTTTTTGACTTTTGACACGCCTCTTATTATGCCATTCTGTCTGCCATTTTTTTGTTTTTATTCTTTATGGTACTTCCTTAGTTTTACTATTACTTCAAAAAAATCACATTTAAAACCATCATCTTACATTTAACAAATCCCATAAAAATCCTAAAACCTTAACCAAATAGGAAAACAAAAAAAGTCACTTAAATCTATCCACTTCCTACGCTTGTATGTATAAATGTAACGTGTGTTTTTAATCTCATACTGTCATTAAACTAAAAATTGAACAAACTTTTTTGTATCAATGTTATGTTTATTTTCCTTATCTAATGCATGCAGATCAGATTTGATGGATTTGGTTGCATTCTTTTAAACTGTTGTCACTGTTTGCTACAACTAATATTGACCTACTTCAACATACCATCCATTTCTGTCAAGGTAATATAACACTAATTATCATTCTCTTTGTTACAAGTGTAGATACAATCTATCAATCTCTTTTAAATGCAATCGGATTCTGTTGCTAATTATAGAATTACCCACAAGATCCTTGTCTCCGTCTCCTGTCCGAAATATAAAAATTAATAAATTTCCGGACAATTAGATCATTTCTAACTTATCCCTTTCTTCTTATTTACATTGAAGATTGTGGCCTACCCCACCATATAATTCATCTGCCAAATTGAGACCATGTTGTTCTTTAGTACAAAAGTCTCTAAAAATTGCTTGAATAAAAGAGACTAATTTTTGTCTCGATGCTTCGTTCTCCAAACTCGTTTAAGAGACTTTACTACGGAAAACTTCAATGGGCTCAATTTGACAGCTCCATCGAAATTTCCAAATGCCATCCTTTAATCCCCTTGCATCGCCATTACATTGTTTTTCTATCCTTAAAAATTTTCAACATTTTTAACATAATCTGATGTTGTATCTTGAATTTGCACTAAATTTTTTTAAATTGTGGATATCTAACCCTCTTTTGGGGTGGATAGTTAAGAAGAGCCCGATTTCAAGAAATATCTGGTTTACAACGCCTTTACATATTCTTTATCAAGTTAGCACAATTTCACTTTTAACTCAGGACAACTCCAACCCTCTATCAACTCCAATCCACATTCTGACGTTGGAACCACGTTGTTTTGGACGTTAAAACAACGTTCTCTGCTTGCTTGTTGGGTTCTCAAAGCCACAAGTTCACTATTAACTCCCAGGACAATTCCAACCCTCTAGCAAATACTCTATTTTGCTTCACCTTTCTCACCCTTCTTCGAGCTCCTTCGAGAATCTTTCTTTCCATCTTATTTATATCATCAGAGCATTGGATGTTTAAAAATATCCTTTTTCGAACAGCTTTTTGATAAAGTTAAGTACATTGTCGCCAAAGAGGTGTAATAAAAGACTTGTATCTGCAATAACTTTTATAACATTTTTATTCATACGTTAATCTCTTGATTTAGTTAAGCATGTGATAAAAATTTCCTTTTTTTATCGAGTTCTCATTAATTTTGACTTTCGCAGAGTATCGCTATTTAAAAAAGATTAAATCTACTGCTTTATTCAAAAAGATTTAATCTGCTGCTTTATTCAAAAAGATTATTTTCATGATTAATAACGCGATTGTTAACGGAAGTTTCCGATTTCCGATAATTTCTCCTAAAATTTCCCCGATGTGGATATTTTTCGGATTTCACACCTTCTCAATAAAACTATGTAAAAAAATATAAAAGCGAGGTTTTACGCAAAACGTTATTTAGGAGGTTAGCTGCGTGTGGAGCGGCCTGTACATAATTCGTCTACGCAAAACTTGTAAACAAAAATCTATGTACAGGCGGCCACATACGCGTTTAACGTCCTAAAATAACCTCTTGCGTAACCTCGCTAATAAATCTTATTCTTGACCTAAAAAAATGTTATCATTTTTTGAATGTTGAATTTTTGGGATTTTAAAACTTTTGAATTTTTAATCAATGTCAAAGTGAAAGTGAAAGTCTATATATTTTGTATACAGTGGAATTTCTGAAGCGGACGTCTCAATATATAGGACACTATCCCTCGGAACGAACGGACAGATTTTCATCTCTATAAGACGGACGATTATTTTTGCACCGATGGTGTCCGCTAGAGAGAGAATAAAAGAAATATTTCCCGCCCACTAAATTAATTTTTATCATTTTTTTTCACGCTCGAGTAGTTTGATTCAAACTTCAGTTTGTTTACAACATTCGGCATAGTTGCGTTCTAGTTTCTTTCTACTCTAGCTCTCTTCGAACGTTTTAGCTCCATGCTGTTCACTCGTTTGTTCGAAATAATGGATTCGAATTTTCCATAATCGAGATTTCTGCAAATTATTGTTTATTTTACTTGAATGCAACTTTGTATGTATAATAGTTTATACGGAGAACAATTTTTGGATTATTTTGTTATGGAATGCTCGATTTTAAGTATTATTTTATGGTATAAGTAGCTAGCATTATTATTGGTGGAAATATTTAGCGCTTTGCATCATGGATAATTATGATTTGGAAGAAGAAACAATGGCCTCGTTACAGAGATCTATGATTTCTGAAGAATTTTCACAAACATATCAAGATATGGAAAACTTCTTGGCTGATTACCCCCGTCGAGTAGTAAGTCAGATTATCTGAAACAATTGTGATTGGCCACTTTATGTATTGACTGGATTTGATGCTTCAACCAATGCATACAGTTCTCCATGAACTCAAATAGCTGGAGTAACTACTCAAAGCTCAATAAATGCTTCGAATAAGGACCCTTATCGGATGTTCTTAACTTTCAAGCCTAAAATTGTTCTTAATAAGATTAATTTTAATTTTACTGAAAAAAAAGCCATTTTAATTGTTTAATGCTCTTTCAGAATTTTTCATCAGAAGGCTTGAAATGTTCTTAAGATTGTGATACTCGAAGCGAAGCCTTAGGCGAGTCCAAGTTAATTTGTTGTTTTACGGGCCAAGCAACTCAAAAAACGGTCGGTCGGTCGGCAAAAAAATAAAAATAAAAGTTGAATTTCACCCATGAAACATCCTAAAATGTCAGGAAAAAGTACTAAATCATGACAAAAATGCGAAATAGAAAATTGGAAGACACGAAAAGGGTGAATTCGTGGAAAAAATGAAAAAATTGAACATAAAATTCTCAAAAAATCAAAATTGGCAGTCGGCAACAATGAAAATAAATGTAAAGGATACTACCAAAATTCAACTTTATTTTTATTTCGATTTTTCAAATTTTAGGGTCGGGCGGGCCCGTAAAACAACTCAAGTTGGTCTCGCCTTATGTTCTTATATAAAAAATCTCCTACTATCATTATTTCATCATCTTCTTATATCTTAGCTGACAAAACCTCACAACGATCCTGAAAGAACATTGCATCGAAAATACGTTGAATTGTCAGCCTTGGTAAGGCGCCTTGATGAACGAAATCAACAACTTTCACTGCACTCCCAAAAAATGGTAATCTAACAATAATTCGTCTTCAGATTTGAGAGACCACGTCATTCTTTAGTACAAAAGTCTCTAAAAATCGCTTGAATAAAAGAGACAAGTCTTTGTCTCGATGTTTCGTTCTCCAAACTCGTTTAAGAGACTTTACTACGGAAAACTTAAGTGGTCTCAAATTCTGTATCCGCCTCTGATCTAGACCGCACCTTTTATTCCTTGAAACCCCTATTTGAAAACGTGAGTGTGAACATGTATGACCCTCATTATAAGCTGCTACCAAATTTGAAAATTATTTTTTGTTCTGTGGAAACTCTTCAGTACAGAACTAATTTCCTTTCTTCTTTATCCTATCTAAAAACGAACTTTCAACCAACGTTACCAGGAACCACCAAGTGTCAATATGCTTTTCTGTTATACGTTTAATATTCCAAAGAAGTTTTATTTTTAGACGATCTGCTTAGCCTGTGCTGCTGTGAAGGTCAAATGTTGGAGATTTTTTGGCCTTTTTTTGAAGCTCATTTTTCATGCACGATCAATCGAATAGGATGTATCAAGTTTACAGTCTGGGGATCTAATAAAGTGTTTTTTTTTGGCATCATCTTTAACCGAATTACGCCTTTGTTAAATTTGCTTTTCTTAGAAGCCATTAGACAGCAAGTCTCCGAGGAAAAATATACTCAACAGGCACGGAACATTGTTTCAACGCCTGAACGTTATTTGGACGTTGAAACGATTTTGGAACAACGTTGTGTGTCTGCTAGGTATAACTATCCGGTGTTAGTACATCCGGTCGCGGTTATCAAGTCAAAAGACCCAATCTTAAAATTAATGGAAATTGAAAAATTTCTATTTGGTTTGCTTTAGATTTTGAGATTGGTCATATGGATGAATTCCTCTCTCCACTCCAATAACAAAATCAAAGGTCAATCAAATAGAGAAATTCTCAATTTCCTAGTGCACTAAATTTGGGATTGGACCTTTTTGACTTCTTTATACTGATATTGATCTTTTAATCTCCATGGGTGATCCTCAATAGAACATTTTAGAGGATTTTGACATTCATTCATTCGTTCATTCGTTCGTTCATTCATTCATTCATTCATTCATTCATTCATTCATTCATTCATTCATTCATTCATTCATTCATTCATTCATTCATTTATCCATTCATTCATTCATTTATCCTTTTCTTCACACACAGATTGAGAAATTATCGGAAATGAAAGAATATTACAAACCATCAGAAGAGAGGATTAAAGAACTGGGAAACAAAAATATGGAGCTGAATCAAACAATACGAAAATATGATCAACGAATCAAAGATATGCATAAAGACTTCTCTGAAAAGGTATATGAGACACGGCAGTAGCAGGCACTGAACATTATTCCAACCTCCAAATAACGTTCTGACGTTGAAACAACGTTGCTTGGACGTTATGCCAACGTTCTATGCTTGTTGGGATGGAGAACTGTTAGTTCGCTGCTCTGCAAGATACAATGACGTCAAATTCTAAGTGATTGAGGATTTATTTATTAGACTTTAATTTTCCCGCAACACAGGGTCTTCTTTATTATTTAAAAGACGATCAAGAATCACATCCCAAAGTTTTTATATCAGCCATCTATTGAACATCGGTTCAATGATCCACGATATATTCATAATTTACAGAACGTTTTTATTGTTGTTTCTCATAGAATGACAAAATCACCAATCTTCAACTTCTATTAGAAAGGAAGGAGCGGAAGTTAAAGAAGATCAGAAGCAAGGATTCTTCAGCTGTTAACGTAGGTTCCTTCAAAAGGTCTTATTGTTTTACCAGCATTTTTTTTATACACGAATTTCAGTTGTAATGCGGGGATTTTAAAAATGAGCTCTCCAAAACTCCACATCAAGAAAAAGAATCGTAATAGAATTCGACGCCTATCAAATTTACTTTTGGAAATCAATTCGTTGGAAGAGAAAAAAGAGGTAAAAGATAGATAAAAAGTCTTGGAGATTCGAGTTTTATTCTCACCACTGTTGTACTAAGATTCACTTGGGCTGTCGGTCATACCATGTGGATACCATACATGCCAGCAGACACAACGTTATTTCAACATTGTTTCAACGTCCAAACAACGTTTTGAGGTAGAAATGACGTTGTTTTGAGGTAGAAATGACGTTGTTTTGAGGTAGAAATGACGTCGTTTTGAGGTAGAAATGACGTTGTTTTGAGGTTGAAATGACGCTGTTTTGAGGTTGAAATGACGTTGTTTGGACGTTAAAACAACGCTTTGTATCTGCTCGTGCTGAAAATTTCGAACCCCGACCCCCTGGATATCCTTGGTCTTAATTCTTACCACTAAGAATATATTCTATGATATTGTAAAACTTCAAACTCCCTGGATATCCTATATCCTCAACAGTGAGGGTACGGAAGGGCAAGCAATGAATCTCTTTCAAACAAGACTATCCAACAACCAACACATGTAATATTGTTATGAACCATAGACAAATCGAATTCTTGCAAATTAACTATATTCTTTGTTGCATTTTCAGGCAGAAGATTTTGAAACTGTACAACGTCAAATATCCGATCAACTTCAGATCATCGCTGAACTTCGACATCAGAACAACGTAGGGGCACCCAATTCATTTCATTGCAAAGTTAGTCTGCACACGAGGTCACATTTTATGAACCTAAGTGTTTGTCAAGCGATTACTTTAATCACTTGTCATAGCATGTCGTTTTGCATTTTCCTGTCAATCAGTTTTCCTGTCTAAGTTCTGTTTGTTTAATTCCTGTAATTTTATTCCAGTATTTTTTTATTTTGTTGACTTAAAAAACGATACATTTTTTTGCATCCACCGTTAAATTGTATTTGATTTGTCTTTGTAATCGAATCCTAATCCTAATCCTATCCTAATCCTAATCGCCCCTTTTTTGACACAAATTGCACAATTTTTTATTTACTTTGGTAAACCAGGAGAAAGATGGACGCATCAACAATTTGAAAAAGAAATTGATCGAAAAATGTTCGATGGACCCTGAAACATTAGAGGTGATTATACCATTTTTGCCCAGGCCTCTTTTTATATCGCTAATCTCAAGCACTCTGCAGGGTTCCCAGCGGTCAGGAAAACCCTGGAAAATCTGGAAATTGTGCTGTTTTTGGAAAAAGACAGGGAAAACCTGGAAATATCAGGGAATTCTTTTTTCTAAATGTTTAAAATCAGATCTTGCCTTCTCTATTTTCAACTTGAAATCTTGATTTTTGGCCTGAGTTGATGGAAATAAAATGTGGATTCAGTTGCTTTTGGAATATTAGATTTTGACCTTGAAAGTAAAAAAAATGCTAAAGTTTGCCAAAAATTCACTTTTTTGAGATTTTGACCGTTTTTTGGACGAAAATACAAGAAACTTGATTCAGTTGAACAAGATTCTGTCCTCTTGCTATATAGAATAGCAATGAAAAAGGATTGATTTGAAGCTGCACCACTGGACAGTTTACCCTCAAGCAAGTTAGGGCCGCGCAGCTGGCCTGACTTTGTTAAAAAGGAACGTCCTCCGCCACACCACCCTGTCTAAAACGGGCGGCCCCGAAGGGGCCCTAAAAGAAAGAGGAAACTCCTCAGCTATCCATCGAGGTATAAACCAACCTCTAATTCTTTCTGGTTCAGGAGATTCTGACGTTTAAGGTTTGTCCTAGCTCATTTTATTTGAAATTTGAAAGGCTCTCAAGCAGGTCACTCCCTGTTTGAAAGCAGCAAATAAAGTGAACGGTGACTGCATCAAAATGTTAAATTCATTTAGCAATCTCAGTCATGTCTATAATTGTGTAAATAAAAAAACCGTAGTTGAAAATAAAACCCAAACATTTCAAACTAGATTTCAATAGAAAACATTCATCAGTGATTCGTCAATTTTTTGCATTTTTGTGCAAGTCAGATTTCGTTTAGCGAATTAGAATTTTTAAGCTAAGAACATAGAACTTTCCACATTGGTCACAAATGCAACAAAGGAAACGTGGTCCAAATTTTGTAAAAAGAAGTTAATTGTTTTCAAGTTTAATGGCAAACTTAAAGTTCGTTGCGTATTTTCTGGACCACCCGGTAACAAAACAATACGCACAAAAGACCTCGGCAGGGAAAGGGTTAACAATAGAATGTGTTCTTTTCGTAATCGAGTTTGTAATCACAAAAGTCCAGAAAGTTTACAATGCTTTGTTGGCTTAACATAGAATAACAAATATACTTGACTATAATAATCCGGTTGGGAACCCTATCTTTGTCCGTGGTTAGTTATGGTAGCTTCCAAGAAAGAACACCCGATGCGATAACGCAGATTTAACACGATGATGTACGGTTTGTTATTTTACCTTGAGCCGGTTCCATGTGTTTCTAACTCAAGAATATAATGATAATTAGAATATCAAACAAACATCTTAAAGGACGAGCCCCAGAGAAGAATGTCCTAACACGATCCTCAAAATCTTCTGCCGATAGACAGGTTGCAAAATTGATCTAAATGTATTATTTTCATTGCTGTGATGTCTTAGCGGATTTTTCCGCAATACCTGGACGACTTTTAACTATGTGTGAACCTTTATTACATTTTTCTATTCTCTCTACAGTCTGAGGATCAGAATAAGAAGGATGAAGAAAGTGAGGAACAGAAAATCAAATTGTTGACTAAAGAAAATATGGAGCTTCAACGTTTGTACCAACTCCTTCAACGACAAACAGATGAAAATCAAACTGATCCTCAACGAAATGTTATGGTAAGTTCAACAACGTTCCCACAGCTCCTTAGTTCTCCTTGTTTGTCCCAAATTTGTCCAATTTCCTCCTCAAATCTCCTAATCTCTGAAGTTTATGAAAAGTTTATATATAATGCTACCTTCCAAAAAATATTGGTCTCTGTACAAACAGATCCTCAACGAAATACTATGGTAAGTTCAACGTCCTCCCAAATACAAGTGATGGTGGCCACCCAGTCCATTGAACTTTCGCAAGATAATCAAATTAAACGTATTATAAACATTGTTAATTTGAATATGGTTACTAACTTATGGCTTGCATTATCGCATAATGTGCAAGGGGGTTCCAGGTCCCACCTGAAATTTTCAATCCTAGCACTTTCTAATTCCCCACCTGAAATATCTGAGGTAAGGTCCCACCTCAAAACATTATTTTACTAGCGGGACCGGTCGCATAATTTAGTAATTTTGAAGCATGACAATAATAATATTTGATAAGAAAAATGTGTAATGTTTTATGTTTTGTTAAGAAATGGCACCGCAGGTGAAACCTTTTTGCATAATACTGGATGAATCAATAGAAAACGTGTGAAAGACTCCAAATTCCACCTAAATAAATAAGCTTCCAGCATAACCTTTATCCTCCACACCTAGAATCCTAAAATCCCCAACTCCCACCACAACATTTACGACCCAAATCAACAGCAAAGTGGAGGGGGTGCACACTGTGTATCGTTTGCATATGATTTCTAATTTATTAAAAAGCCTGCAGGTGTTTACCGTTAATTTTATTGTTAAAAATTCAAAACTTATTCATGATATGCGTAAGCTAGCATTACGTCATTTTGCCTAACGGAAACACCCAAAATAAAGGGCAATTTCCGGATTTGTTTGACTGTTTCCGTTAGGAAAAGTGTTTCCGTAGAAAAGCTTTACGTAATAAATGATCATGAATAACCTCTAAAAATAACCGTCTAAAATTGTTTAATAATTTTTTGCAGGCTTTACGAGATTTACAATCAGATGTTGAATCATTACATTCGATTAATGACGAACTTGTCAAGCAAGTTGATGAACAAAGAGATACCATGGTAACCACAATTCCCTTTCAAACATACCAGAGTTCCATTTTACTTTATTCGTCAGAGGATGCGTTTTAGAGTTGGAAATCAAACCTAAAAATGTGCAGCATTTTTTTCAGAAGAATATCTCTGTGATAATAGAAATGTAACTTATCTCACAAATAATTATTAAGTCAAATATATAAGAGACTTGAAATGACTTAGATTGGATCATTTGTAACCACGAGTAACCATATACACCACATAGCCAAAGGTTCATTCGCGTAGTAAGCAATGCAGCAGCCAGGATTCATCGGAGGTTGTTTCGTATCCTTCCCTGCTCTATATGGGGGAAAAACTACAACAAAGATACGTATCTTTTGTATTTCAGTCTCAGTTGACAGATGACAACAACTTCTTGAAAGACGAATTAGAAAAAGTCGAAGAAGAAAATAAAGACATGCGGGACAAGGTTCGTTTACTGTTGATTTTCATAACAATTTATGAGAAGTCTGGGTTCGATTGTGTTTGGTTTGAATGAGATGAAGATTAGCGGAATTTCATTTCGCGTCGCAGATACAGATTATGCTAGTTTAAAAGAAAAAGTAAACTTCGCTCCTAAATTAAACTCAATATAAGTACATTTTGACTAAACAGTCGAGGACCAGGGACGGTTGCAGGGTTTTTGTTTGCGGAACGAATTTCTGAAAATTTAATATTTTATGTTTTCATTCTTCAGCTATTAAACAGTGAAGAAGAAATTTTCAACAAGACGCTGCAATTGAAGTCATTTACTGAGGTAGCCTGGAAACTCATGCAATCATCTCTTCTTTTTTATACTAATGATGGAAAAATAATAGCATGGTGCAACCACTGGACTTGAATGTTCTCTATTTGATCATGATTTGATTGGCAGTTCATATAAAATCAGTATCTCGTAAAATTTAAACAGACGACGGTTCTTCCTTCTGTATTTTGTTAAAGATTGTAAAGATTTAATTCCATTGGTTGGTCTGTAAAATATACTTTATACCATTGTACTGTAGACAGATTTATTCATTTTTTTAAATACTTTTAGGAACTAAAAGAAGCCCTTGACCAAAATGACTTGATGGAATTAAAGTTATCACACCTTACTATGACCAAGGTAGTTTCTGAATTTTATTTTTTTTGCCCGGCAAGCAAAGAACGTTATTCCAACATTGTTTCAACGTCCAAATAATGTTCTGATGTTGAAACAACGTTGTTTGGACGTTAAAACAACGTTCTGTGTCTGCTGGGTGTTGACAGTTTTTATAAGTTTGATCGATATGTTCAGGAGTTTACTTTCCATCATAAAAAGGAAGGCCTTATACATAGATTTCTTGTATCAAACTTTTGAGAAGTGGAAGATTGGTTCAAGGCAAATGTTGTAGCCTGAAATGAAAACTTGAAAAATAGGCTAAAGTTAAATTTATTTAAACCGCTAAGAGTATGTAAGATGAATAATGGGTTTTCCATAAAAACCTTTTTTGACGTCAATTTTCTGTCACAACGGAGGCCATGTCTATATAAAGGGAATATAACGGGTTTAAGAGTGTATAAGTACTAGTACAAATTACTTTATTTTCTCCTTGTTACGAGTGATTAATCGTTAATTGTACGACTAAACGTGCGATTCCTGGGTAATC
>JAUJPO010126989.1:0-21149 GCA_032270745.1 Tiaropsis multicirrata | reverse complement strand
GGAAGGTCATCAAAATGGCGTGTTTTTGGCTTCTCAAGTTTGACTGGAGGTTCTCATGTTAAACGGTTTGACGGTACCCTGTATGGTTTTAAAATGGAAAACCCCAATAAGTGGGTTAAATGATTTAGAGCCTGAATATTCGAAAAAATAACTCACCGAGACAATTCTCAAGATTCAAACAACCTATAATTCTTTATATATTCTTAAACGTTACACCATTACTACGTCATAATATGCAGACTGTTCAATGGGGAGGAGAAAAATCAATGAAGGATAAAAGTATAAATATCTTGACAAAGAAGCAATATTTTTGTTTTGTTCTTTTTCCAAACAGTTTTTTCTATTTGTAGCTATCTTATGTGAAAGAATCACCAAAACAACCTCCTAAACCTTACGTCTTCTTTAACATTAAAATTAGACAATCAAACGTTTTTAATTCAACAATTTTCAAACTTTTGAATACAAATTTAAAAATTAAACTCCTTGAAACAAAAACACTTCAATTTGGAATATTGCGGACTCATTATTCCTTTTTACATATGATCACCAAAAACCTTTAAATTTGACTGCCTGACGAAGATGGTATCTGTAGCCAAGCCCTATCAAACTGTCACCCCCTCCCTAATACTGTCATTCTTTATAAATATTGTAGGGAATCTTTCTCATCTCATGATATAAGATAAAGCATTTGTCACCTAATTGCTGATTGCCAGATTGATAATTAAAAAAAATAAATTCATGGAGTTACAATTAACCTTTATGTTGACCAGTGTATTTATCATGAAGAACAGTAAGATCGTGTATTTCACCATATTGGTCGAATATAGGTTTAAGTTCCTTTTCAGTCCATGTCCTGGGTACTTGTCCAATAAAAAGTTTACAAGCTTCTGGCTCTTTATTCGCCATACCAATATTATTTGTTGATGCCGTCATATCAATGGTCATAATGCATTTGGCTTTTACACTACACAGTAAGCTACTTCACAAACAACTAAACAAACCACATATAATAATTTTTTTCTGAAAGAGAAAGAAAAGTTTAACTTGAATCTGAAACAATTCAAAAAAAAATTATACTTTGTTGACAGTCTGAACTTTTTTGCCTGACTAATAATTCCGAAGTAAGCGGGAAAAATTTCCAAACGCTGACATTGAATAGCTTTGTACTGTGGAGAGTATGTTTCATAATTAAAAACGTAATACCGCCACAAGAGACTTCCGGATACCTTTTATTATCTCCCTAACATTGTGAACCGACTGTGATGAATCCTTATGATTTTATTTAACTTAAATAAATACCACTTTTCCTGTCCACACACAGTGCGTTTTTGTCAACGTTTTGATACTAAAATAATGCATCAAATAATACAATGAATACAAACTGTGTCATGCATTAGCTTGAGCTCTCTTTTGTACGAAAATACAAGGTCGTCTGACGATATCAACAGCCAAATGAAATCTAAATGAAATATAAAATCGAAAATAAAATAAAAACAAAATGTAAACAGGTCGTTCGAAAAGTATAAAAACATTCTAAAAATGGTAGCTCGCTGCTGCGATAATCGAAATGGTAGCCGTAATCGCGCGCACATGAAACACTTGAAACGAAACAACCAAACGAACTCATTTCCAACTCAACCAGTTGGACCAGTCAATTGAACAACGAATACGAGTAAAACTCAACAAACTTAACGCAAGCCCACAAAGAACAACGACCATCATCTGATGAAGACTAGTCAGGTTCTCTCTTTTAATTTGAATCGAAACCCATCCCAAGCAAGACCCTGGATGACCCCCGGAATCCCCCGGAAATTTCCTGGGTGTTCCGGGGGCGACGAATCTAACCTACCTTCACCCCCGGAAACCCCAGAAAACTGGGAGTTCGGGGATTCCGGGGTGATCCAGGGGAGATCATCTTAAGCTTGACGCCCTTTAGAAAAAACGCCCTAAAAATAAAAAAAATCCCTGTTTACGTGAGCCGACCGACCAACCCTATTTTTCGTGCCAAGATGACACAAACCACACTATTTTTTGAGAGCCGCCCTTTTGGTTTATTTTCTTTTATTTAACTTATTCGGTAAACCCCGAATCCCCCTGGATACCCCCGGAAGCCCCCAAACACCCCGGAATCCCCCAAAAATTTCTGGGGGATTCCGGGGGTCGTCCAGGGTCGTTCCCAAGCATTCTAAATACGTATTCTTAATCAAATCAAGTACCAGTACCAGTCAGTCCAGACAGTCAGGGATTTGGCGGATGGACGAAAAAACTAAATTTGACAACATTTTTAGGTGTCAATCTAAAATATGTTCCGTTCGCGTCATAAAACATCTTTAAAACCAGTCGGTCGGTCGGTCGGTAGTAAATTTTGTCGGATTTTTAAGATCTAGTAAATCCCAATGAATCAAGTCGGCAATCAACAAAATCTTTTGCCGCCATCTTTAATTTGCCAAACTAAATGTGCGCGCGCATGTGTTAACCTTGAAAGCGGCCCTTATTTTCGGCCCCCGGGGTATTGGCCCTACTGCGTTGCTGAATTTTGACATGAAAATTTCAATAAGGGTACATGAAAAAAACTTGAACGGGACTCAATGTGGGTTAAGTAAACAAAAACTTGTAGCGAATAATGATTCAAAGAAATGCTTAGCTATCAAAAAATTATTCCGACATTTTTCCGACTCGTCCGACTCGGGATTTATGTTCTGAAGGTGAGTCGGTCGGGCGACGCGAACGGAACATATTTTAGATTGCCGCCTTATGCCATTAAAATTAAAACTTAAAAAAAATATCTCAAAAACTAGCTACAAATTCAATCTTCATTGAATTTGGTTAGTAGAATTATATGAATGTTAAGGCAAGAGAAATTCAATTGGTTGTTCTACAGGCAGATAGTCAGATAAAAAGGGGTCAGTCGGTCGATGATTTTCTCAAGCAAAAGGTTGGTAAAAACGCATTACTCTCCGCATTGTGTGGGAGGCTCCCATATTTCTGAGATGTCTCCCGCATTTCTGAGATGTCTCCTGCATTTCTCAGCCCGCATGCAAATTTCACAAACCCTTAATTCAAATCAGAATATGTTTGGAATTATCTAAAAAGTTATTGCCCGATTTCCTGAATTAGAAAAATATCAGATTCCTCAATTTTATTCCTCTTTTCCCCTGATTTTCCAAATTTCTATTCCCGATTTCCTGATTTTCCGAATTAGAAAAAATCAAATACCAAATTTATTCTGAAAAGTTTTCAATTTCTCCTGCATTTTAGACACTTTAGGTTGACAGCTATGGGAGCCCCTTGGAAAGTTTTTGAAAGTATAATTGAACAATGCTTTTTGAATAAAAACAGACCCATTATGCAATTAGCAACTAGAAAATCACCAAAATTATCATATCAAAGTCAAAAAAGAAGAAACAATATGCTTTCAAATAGCATTTAAGATATTTTAAAGATTATACTCACACTACTTACTAGATAAGAAATCCAATCCAAATCTAAACAAAAGCACCGTGCGTCCATGTTTTGTTGATGGAATCTTTTTTGTGTTGTTTTTGCGAAAAAATCTGCATCCATTGAACACTTCCCATGTGCTTCTTGCATATTTTCTTTAATTTATGCATGAAAAGGAAACCCTTTAACATATTAGTGGAAATTCTAAAACACCTGGGGGTTTTCCTCGGACTTCGGGGAATCACCTTTCAGATTACATTATCATCTGATGGCGATTTGGCGGCCGCCCGCCCTTTAGACAGGGGATTTTCCATAAGCATAAGACGACGGGGGTGTGTCGCTGCTGGTTTTCTTCGCCCCTTCTTCGTGGAGAATTTACTAGCCTGTACCAAACCCGCACAACTGATCGATTTTCAGGAAAAGTGACCTCAAAACCCAGGTGCACTGTAAGGGTAGAAAATTGGGAAAATTCTTGCTAAAACTGGGGGAAAAGAAAATGGCCGAAAATGCACTGGATATTCGATGAGGCGTGCAAAGAACTCTGTTAACGAGGTTGGATATGCCCATCAATATTATGTTTTATGTCTGGTATAGTAGTACAGCAGGACTCGAAAAAAACAAACTTGTCATAATGCCTTAACACGTAGAGACTCCGCAGTGTTTTTGAAAAAAGTGAAATTATTGTTTACAGAAAATTCAAACTTATGATCTTCAACGCGCGCTAGTAGCATGAGAGATAGACAAAGATTTTGGTTCACATTCTTTCTAAGAAGCATTCAGTCTTTATGCCTTAAATCGAAGCTGTTTTGAGCCATAACCCAGAGACTGTGGTGCGGTAAAACCATACCTTTTCAGATTGCCAAATAAATGGCGTCCTTCGGGGCTTTAGGGATTCTAAGGGTTAATGCCAAGAGAGAAACAAAAGAAATGAAAAACAAAATTGAAAAATAAAAACACAATACTTCTTTTATTTCATCTATTTACTTCTGTTTACATCTGGGCTCTTAGAGGGGGGTAATAGTAAGAATAAAAAGTCATCATAATAAAAGACTAGGTTGTAGTAAAGAAAAAAAATATAAATAATACTTCTATGAGTTTCATAAGAGTATTGTATTGCTTTCATTTACACATTATTTTTTGAAAAGTAACTTTTGTTGTTTCCTTTATCATTCATTATTTTATCCTAAAAATCCTCTTCAACAGTAGAAAAATCTAAATTCCTCATAAAATCAAGAAGAACACTTCTTTAAAAAGGTGTATGAAATGTTAGAGAAATCATAAAGCATGCTCAGTCTTAAAAGTCTGGTAATTGCTAATAGTTAATATGTAGAAACCAGGTTGACACAAAAAGCGAATAAGTGATACTGTCTTGGTTTCTACACGAGAGCATTTTTTTACTACAATCATTTTGCTACAGACTAAATTGTAGGGACTTTAATCAGTGTGTATAGGGTTTTAGGCCTACCCCTGAAAAGGTGTTATTTTATAAACAGAGGCGGATATAGAAAGTACTCAAAGATTTTGACGGAGAGTGTTGACTTCCAAATAAGGAATATGAATAAAGAAACACTCTCCTTCTGCATCCGCAACTGAAACTTTTTGTAAGATGGTGTTACCATGGTGTTACCTTCATGCTCATAATGTTTTTATGTCCCGAATAGAAAACGAAAGCAAATGCTATTTTCTGTATGTAATTAAAGTGAGAAAAAATGATCTCATTCTTTATAAATACTACTACTACTGCTACTAACAAGAAATTCTGGTATTCCTACTATATCATATCAATGCTCTAGAAAAATTAATAAAATCTCCGCAGGTACGTTATAAGTACAAAGGAATCAAGATTTCTTTAAAAAAAAAACTTTTTGGATGTAAAAAAAGTACTAAATACAGAGTTGTCACGAAAAAATGAAATCCTTGGGTTTCAAACAGGAGTCCATTTTTGTGCGACACGCCATAAAATGTCCCCTTTCTTTGGACATATGATGTTGAATAAAATAAGTAAAAAATATAAAGGAGAAAGGCTGGGGGTGTTTGTGGTGACGAGGACTTATTGTTGGTGAGAAGACGAGTTTATTAGTGACACATAAGGTCGTAAACGCACTAAAAAGAGGGTACGAAGAGGTGGGGGAGGGGGGGGGAGAGTCACTATTCAAGCGTTACAAAAGCTCTAACATGGGATCGGGTATAGAAAACTTTGAACATATGCTAAATGCAAGTTGATAAACATCTGGGCTATACATAACATATTCTAATAAATATTCCATCCTTTTCACTTTTTTTTGTATTATAAACATAATTTAAGAGTATTGAATGTTTTTGCTATTCATTCCATAAATTTCTGCACCCATTCTGCATACTTTTTTTCTTCTTCTTTAAATAGTTTAATAAATAAAAAATCAACAGGTTTTTATAGGTTTACTGTAATTATCCTCATTTTTCTAAGTTCCAAAATTTAAGAGATAAGGGTATAGAAAAGCAAACTTTCCAAAAGGCAAGAAAAAAAGCCTCAAGTATCCTTGGATAATTATGATATCTATTACGTCATCTTTTTAACGGAAACATCCCAAAGAATTACGTAACGGATATCATAAAAAAACGACGTTTTCAAAGTATCGCTAAAACGCTTTTCGTTGAAACAGTTTCTAGAGACAGATGATGAAAAAGGTACCTCAAAACTAAACATGTTTTGCGTTCGGGTCGAAAGGGCGAACCCAAAGGCGACAGGAGAAAGATAGTATGAGAGCTATGCCTTTCATAAAAGCACAACACCGTGGTCGAACGTGCATCTTGTACTAAACCAAACTAAGAGAGTCAGTCTGGTGTTTTAGGTTGGTTTAGCTTTGGCTGAATGACCAGAGTAGTCGCTGGTGGAGAGATGTGTGGGCGATTTCTTGGAAACTCGCAGCTTGTAGTAAGGGCTTTTCACCGACTCCAGCGCTTTTTGAGCCTCACTAGCGGACTTGAAGATCGCCAAGATGGTCGGTTTGATTTGCGCGGAGCTGTGTGACGTTTGTGAGCTTGAGCTGTTGATTTTTAAGATTCGTGCTCCACTTGAATAGTTTCGAACAGCATCGAAGATAGTATCTTGGTCAGAGACAGCAGCATCTGGGAAATCGTAAATCTCCAAGATGTGGCCGACGGCTTGAAAAAAAAAAAACACTGTTACTGTCTATCAAATTCGCTTTAGATTTACCGGAGTATGAACCTTCCTTGAAGGATAACAAGACCGCTATACTGCTAATATCAAGGTCTGCTTAACCTCCATTATTGGTAACAAAACAGAAAAGGAGAGGTAAGATTGCATTTTTTTGAAGATGCTGTTTCATTTAAATAACTTACTATTTTGTTCAGCTGAGTCAGATGGTACCGAATTCGGACGACTGATACGGATTTGTTCATTGCCAGCGGACGCTCTGTGTGGGCGGTATTTCTTCTGAGTAGGGATGTTAGGGCGAACATAATGCTGGCCGAGCACTTGATTGTGCATGAACCTATTGAAAAAGAAAAAAGAATTATACAGAGAATCGTCAAAGCGGTACAAACACACAAACGCCAGATGTTTAAGTTTGGTACAGGCTAATGACTATTCCATATGAATATTAAGTTCTTGCCATGATACAGTAGTTGCAAAAGAGTAACTTTTTGGAATAAAAGAAAAATCATTAGTCTGTCACCTTTTGGGAGCTCCTTGCATATAAGCGTATTGTTGATAATTTGGTGGTATTTGCATTAATGGTCTTTGTTGTTGAGCCATGGAAATGGTAGGTTGAGGTGCAGGCTGCTGTAAAGCGTAACCCTGTTGATACTGCTGAGTGTCTAATTTCCTGTATCCATTAGTATCAATATTACTAAATTTATTATTTCTCGTATAAAAATCAGTCCATTTCTGTCCATTTATTAACTGTCCTGCGCCTCCCGAAACTAACATCATTTGTTGCTGAGTCTGTGCACTACCAGCTGCTGCAGCAACCGGTACATAATAAGAGTTACCACCTCGTTGGTACATCATAGCTCCTGGTTGTGGCGTTGCAGCATGCTGTGTAGTGTTACTGGGAACTGCTGCACTTGCAGCTGCAGCAACCGCAGTTGCGTCTTGATAGCCTGGATAATTAGGTACAACATTCTGATAATACTGAACCGGGTATCCGGCAGGTAAATTGGTATACTGTGCAGTTGTTGCTGCACCCTGTTGTATTTGATCACTTGGAACGTAAACTATTTTCCTTTGCTGTTGCTGTTGCTGTTGGGGTGTATGTTGTGGATGTTCTGTAGGTGTAGAGGGGCTCGTTGGTGAAATGAGCTGTTGTTGAGATTGCTGTTGTTGAACACCATTTTCTGTACGTGCATTTGTATTCTGATTTTCAATACTCATAGTGTTCATTTGATTACTGAGATCTTGATAGTGTTGTTGTTGTTGTTGTTGCTGATGTTGTTGTTGATGTTGGTGCTGTTGTTGTTGAGTAATAAAATGAACATTTCCATCGTTGACATTGCCAGCCTATTGAAAAGAAAACAATCATAAAGTTTTGCATCACGAATCACAAAGGGAAATTAATTTCAAATTAAATTTTTTTAACAGCTTCATCGTCATAGGAACATTTGCTATAAATTGGAGACAAACTTATTATTATGCTCAAAAATAACAAAATACTATCAACGTGTACGTAGATATTGATTGCACTAGGTGAGAATTTCCTGTAAATTCACAATTCTATTTTCTATACTAGTCAAAACAAATGAAATATTATAAACAAATTTTTAGGACTCAGATCGAAGGTCAAAACCATTACCTGTCTTGGAACACAAACGATACCACCAGAGGGATGCATGTAATACTGAGCATTAGGAACTTGGCCCGGAGAGGTTATAACGGGACTAGCTTGTGTACCACTACCACCTGGCACATAGGCATAAACATACGGGTTGCCTTGCTGAGGTGTGGCCTGCTGTGGAGCAACATATCCTGCAGTGCCAGGGACATATGCCACTTGTGCAGAATAGTTTTGATTGAAATACACATGACCTGATGCATCTTGTTGGCTAACATTTGGACCTTGGAAAATTAAATAAATGTGGCTCATGTATACCATAATGGTAGTTGAATCAATTGGAATTTTCAAGAAGACTTTAAACCTTACTTTCTCAATCTTTGGAGTAACCTTCTCCATAAAAGATAAAACCAGAAGAAGCGACATTTTTTAATGAAAAGCAATTAAAATCAGCTTAAAATGTTCAGCACAATTCAAATGAAATATAGATATTTTGTAGTAAGGAACCTCTAAGGATGGGTTGGTTTCCTATATATGGACTTGTTCCACCACTGCCGCCGCTGCCACCACCATCTGTTGGATAGGCGTAAACTTCACTTGGTGTTGAAACATTACTATCCCATTGGTGAACTGAAAAGATTAAGGGGAAAAATGAAGCAAGCTTTCATCATTTTTCAAGTTTTACATTTTTACAGTGAAATTCAAGCCTCAAACATCAGGTGTTAGAAAATGCCAAATTATCAACTTTTAGAGCAAAATATGGCTACAAAAGAAGAATTATGTCAGCCACCAAAAAAACTTAATTAATATGTTAATGACAGAATGAAAGTATTATGATGCTAAGAAATTATTATGTCTATGAATTTTCAGCTGGTATAAAGATTTGTTTCCCAAATTTTGTAATTAATAAACAGAAACAAAGTTGAAACAACCAGTAATTGAGGGTTAGAGCTTTTTTTCATATAATTTAGAAATTTTGAAGATAATTTCATTTGTTGACTGTAAAATAAAAATTGTTTCAAGCTAACCTTGGTGACCTTGAAGCTGCAATTCATAAGGCTTTGCACGTTTTGTGTTAACACCAGCATTTGAGCCAGGCTTACCACCTAGAAAATAAACATTTGAAACTTTGAATAAAAGGTTTAACTTGTTTGTTTTGATAGGTTATATTCACTGATCTGTATCCTAATCCACTGGATCGGCATTCTGCTTATGGATTCCCGTGAAAAAGTGTTTTCATGTCGACTTTGGCAGGGTTTCCGTTAAAGGAATGGTTTGCTTAAAAATTCATTTTTTTCTTAAGTATCTCATCAGACTCTATAAGATATATACATTTAAAGTAAAAAACATTTTGCAAACTGAAAAGCCCCTTTCTTCTTCGTTTAAAAAAGTTGTAAAAATGATAAAAAATGGCAAAAAAGAGCCCCAAACCAAAAATAATGATCATAGCCTAATTATTAGAAATATTAGTCTTCCCAAACTCCAAGGTTCAGCTGGGATTCTGATTTAAAAACTTTAGAAATCACTGTAAAAATTGGCTTTTCTCATCTAAAACAAGCTTTTTCATAGAAGCTTGGTGCCTACGTGACGTCACATGCTCAAAATAGAAGGTTCTTTCTGTAAACAATAGCGATCGATATTTTAGAACAAAATCTATTTTTTAATTAAGTAAGAAACGCTCAATTCTTTCATGAGAACAAGCGATTTAAAAAACAAACCATTCCTTTAAAATGAAAACCACATGGATGACTCACAGTAAAACCGACCTCACTTTCAGAACAGTGAGAAGCCTTTAAGGCTCATCAAATTTTTAATATTTTTGTATGGTGTTGCATGTTGAATGGGGATTTCTTTTTCTAGCAACCTTCATAAACAAAATATATACCTGTTCTGGCTGCTACTACAGCAATTGCAGCTTCTTTCTCTGATAGTACTGAAGCATCTGATGACCTTAGAAGAGGAAAAGTAAAAATTTACATAAATAATAAAAAAGCATAAAAACATTGGTGTATTTAACTTTCTTTTTAAAATTCTCTACTAGAAAAATCTTTCATATTCTTGCAAAATACATTTCTTATTGAACAAGCAAATTCTTTTACTTGAAATTTCAGGCTTTTCTGGAACTTGATTTAATTATGCATTACTTTTGGCAGAAATTCTTTTAACCTTGTTTGTGGAGATGCTGATAGTAGAGTTTGTTACATTCTTTTCAAATAGTCTAGCTACTTAGAATACAACCAATTGATGCTTTGCATAAAAGAATTTCACTTCAAAATATTTTTAAATTGCTGATGTAACAAAAATATTTTTTTCAAATTCAAGCAATTGAAAAGTACCACTTTTTAAACAAAGACTTGTGCTGATAGTAATAGATTTTCACAAAGTACTCCAATGTTTAAAAATTGAAAAATTGTAGAAGCAATTGAAACCTATACTGATAATATATTAAATTTAAAAGAAATCTGCCCTCTGTGAGAGTTTGGTACAGGCTAAATGGTCTAAAAATAGTCTGAATTAAAAAAGCATTTTTATGAGAATCAATTTATGCAAAAGTTGGATGCAAAGGTTTTCTGTCAATACAATAATAAGACAATCTCAAAAACCGTTTAGACCAAATCAGACATCTTAAAGTATTCAAGAGACCATAAAAAGCACTTTCTATCCTGTTGATTGTGTTTTATCACAAAAGCTTTGATTGCAAAATACTAAATAATAAAATTATTATCTTGTAGGAGGGCTCAAAAAGAAAAAATGATTACCTGGAACTATGTTTAGGAGAATAACCAACAACTTCAGAATCAAAAGACTAAAAAGAAAAAAGTAGAGTGAATAAAAGAAACAATCTAAATAAAATTCAACTTACATTTTCAAAATGAAATTTCAAATCTTTCTTCTTTTCCTATTCTTCTCCTTTTTTTGCAAATAAAAACACAAACATTTATCAGCAGCAGAGAGAAGAAAATAAAAGAAAAAGAGAAATGGAATGGTAAGAAAAACATCTGTCTCGCCATTGTGGATGTTATAAAAACATTTAAGAGAAAGAAGCCTAAGAATAGAAATCTGAGAAATAAGTGCATTTTATGGTATTTTTAATTCCCAAATGACTACAGTAAAAAAGTAAGGACTTCCACAAATAAAAACCAAAACGTTAATGAGAAAGATTTTTTGTAAATATTTAATCTGCAAAAAGATCACTTTCTTCTCTTAAGTGCAAGTATGTATACAGGGGGAGGGGCAAAGTGAGTATGAAATCTTTTTCTACTTCTACTGCTGAAAGTAGTTATTAAAAATTAAGGGATATTTCCAAGAACAACAAAAATCATGTTTTTAGGTCTCTATAATACACGCAGTAAACATAGTAGGCACCACCCCTCCAATCCCCCTGACAAATCTCATTCCTTACTAAAATTTTAGTTGTTAGTAACTCCCCTTTTCTTAGCCAATCCCCCCTAAAAGAAACCCCCCACCCCTGAATTTTTTGTTTGTATGGAAATATGATTTTTTATAATATAAAATCAACGAATAGTGATGCTTTACCAGGATCAATGGTACCACTTTATTTACCAATCTATGATGACTAAAAATTTATTCATAGTTTTTAAGGGATGCTCCAACAAAAGTCAATCTGGTTTGCTTTTTCTTGCAGCTCCCCCCCCCTCAAATTTTAATTAGTTGCAACCCCTCCCTAACAGAGAATTTTGGAAAGTCTTTAACGTCCCAAAAAATCCTGGGGGTGCCCACTATGAGTTAAAATTAGATCCAGTTGTACAAAATTAAGCACACAGGAAAGGCACTTCCACCACCCCTTATAAAAAAGTCTAAAATAACACAATCTTACACGCAGTAAAATTAGATCCAGTTGATTTATGTACACAGGAAAGGCACATCCACAACCCCTTAAATAACACAAACTTACATTGGTAGGAGTTCCAGCTCCTGGTTCATCTGTTGAGGCTGAGCGTGGCAGAATAACTTTTGGCGAAGAAGAAATTTCTTCATCTGTGTACTCTCGACTGCAGTAAGCTTGAAACTTTGTTTCAGGACTATAATAAGAAAAGGAATTGAAAAAAATAAATACACACAGCCAAGGGAACAAAAGACAATTTTGAGTATGCTCAGTAAGCTGAGTCAAATTTAATTTGTTGTTCAACAGGCAGATCGTCAAATAGATATGAACAGTCAGTAAATTTATAGGTCTGCAATGCATCAAAAAATAAAATTTCAGCAATTAATATTTGGATTGCGGTAATAACCTTTTTTCTTATTGGATATAATAAGTTATGGAAATTTCAAACTGCCTGAATATCAGAGAGAGAGAGAGAGATCTTTTTAGTTCTTCCATTTTTTTAATCCCTTCAAGATGGGTCAGTTGAAACCTACAGAACAACAAATTAAATGTTGTCTTGCCTTACATAACATTGATTTTTTGAACTTGATACAGTGGAATATTGACCGCATTCTTTTTCAGCATATCACATAACTTAAAAGATATCAATTCAAGATCACATTTCTTACACTCTAGAAGAGGGAGTTTTGCTAATTACAACAGCTTTCCCAGTGTTATCAATGTTATGATCCAGCCCAAAATATGCAGCAACTCTGTGGACAAGCATTCTGTGGTAGGATGTCATTTGGTTGTACTTGTAGCCAGTTTTATCTTTATCTTCTATGAATTCTGTGAAATCTCTTTCTAGTTTTAACAGCATTAATCTGTCCCTGTAAAACAAATGGAAAACATTTAACTGGGCTCACATTCAAGGATTTCTGGACACATCTGTGTGCAAATCCAAATCCAAATCAGAAAAAACTAATGAAAGAATCTTGAGAAAAGCTAATAACAAACAAACGGACAAAGGTTTTAGGTCCTCCAGGTAGGTCTGAAAAGAAAATTAGTATAGTAATGACCATATTCTAGGCTAGCACCTATGCTTAAATAAACCCTGTTTTGTCTATGATCAAAAATACAACCAATAATCAACTAGCTTGAAAACCATCTATTAGAAAAGAGAAATATTCCTGACCTTGGGTTTTCCTTTAGAGTCTTAACCATGAAATCATGCAAATCTACTCCAGTTGAATCTTTATAATCCAATGAATTTTCTGAAATTTAAAAACAAAATTATACATGATGAAAATAGATTGCACAAAATCAAGATAGAGGTTAGTCTGAAAAGTAACCTTAATTTTGTAATTTTGCACTGCTTGAACTAGCTGTAGATGTATCTAACAATTTATTTGGATTATACAATTCATTGAATTGATGAATTTGGAGCAATTGAACTCTATTGTGGATGCTAGATTTGAGTTTCTTTGACAAAGTAGAATTGGTTACCTCTGTTTAAAGATGAGGTTGTAGATGATGGAGAGGAACTGTATTCTGCATTATACGATTGTTGTTGTTGTTGTTGTTGTTGTGTTCGGTGAAGCGGCTGTGGCGTCACATCTGGTTGTATCTTCTGTTGTTGGACGTTAACAATATCTACATTAACTTCAGAGCTGGTTTCTTCTATTTCTTTTTCATTTGGAATTAATCCGACTTCTTCAGTTTCAGTATTGTTATCCTTAAATAAAAACAATTTTTTTGCAGAACAATCTCATAGGATTATTTTGTAAGGCCGACAAATTTTACCAAAACATAAACCATAAACCTCTTTGGAGAAATGTTTTAATGATAAGGCTATAGCTTACCCCATTTAAGTCTCCTACTGGACTAGCCACATTTGCACTTCGGTTCAGCAATTTTATCTTTGGAGGTTTGTTCTAAAACAAAAAGGTGTAAGTTCAAACTTCATACAAAAATAAAAAAGTGTTATCTCCATTCATTATCATAACAAATTAGACAATCCCACATAGGAGCAGGGCAAGATGTGAAATAAATGTACACATAATTTACAACTACTACAAATTTAGGAAGTTTTATTTCAATGCTAAGTTGAACTCTTCTAGAGATAAATCCATGGATTGTGTAAGTTCCAATCTAGGGAGGTAACGTTTTTGTGGACCAGAATACCAAAAATGAGTGGAAACTCTAGAGGACAATGGAGAATATTTTGAAATTTTGGTTGAAAAATGTTTGAAATCCAAAGGGGAGAGGAAAGTATGCCATATAGCCAAGAGAGTACCCCTGATTTAAATGGAAATTCATGGAGGTAGCTCTTGAAAATGTTTGACCTTTGCCAACAAAGTTTTAATCTGTAGCCCAACCAAAGCCGTACCTGTGAAGTTGTATATGGCTTTGGTGATAATGAACCATTTATTTTAGGTGGTGACTCGTTCGCACATTCCGTTCTTTTAGCACTGGGTGGTGGTGAGTTTTGTGGTTTGACTTTTACCATGGTGACACACTGGTTTATGATATCAGTATCTCCTATTGAAGTTTTAATCGGTGAAAAGGTGGTATTAGGAAGTACGGGTTGCGTCAAAGTTGTCATGTTGTTTTGATGATTCACCTGAAGGAAAAAAGTAAAATAGACATTTAACGACTGAGTTAAGCTGAGTTAAGAATTGATTAGAGAGAAAACTAAATGGAAAAATTTTCTAAAACAAAAAAATTGGTTCACCAAAAAAGACAGTACAACTTCAAATAACTAAGGAAGGAAAGGAAGGAGCCACTTATATGTATATTATACTTTATATATCATACTTTATATTGTTTATTATATACTATATAATATGTAGTGTATCATTGAATTAATTAATATCAAATCAGTTAAAGATAATTTAAATTACTATCAATGATATTAATCTCGAAAAAAGCTCCTATTTTAATTAACCAGCAAAAACAATAATTCCCTTAATCGAGTGTCCTACTAAAACACTCCAGACTTTTTACTCAGAACATTTCATTTAAAGCAATAAGCATGAAATTCGATCACTAGAAATTTTCTAAGAAAGCTTTAGAGAGACAGTTATAATGGAGTTACGAAGAAAAAACAAAGACAACTTTTAGTTTACATAAGAACAAATTATATAAGAACATAAGGCTTAAAAAAATGACATGTCAGAACTTTTGGAGGCTTTGAAGAATAAAGAGTATAGAAATAAGAGCACTTTTCATTCTTGATTACGTACACATGAATTAAAAGACTTAATTAAGAACAATTTTTAAGGCCTTAAACCAAAAAAAGCTAAGAACCATTAGAACGCTACTTCAAATTTCAAGGCTCTTATATAAAAAACGTGTATGTACATTAAAAGTCAGCACACATTCATGAGCGGTTCAGACTATACAAAACACCATGGAAATCATTATGATCAAACAAAACTATAGATCATACGCAATGCGAACACAAGGAGCAAATAAACAACTCGAGAAAAAAGGTAAACATATGAATTATACCAACATGTGTTTTAACTAAAGCCACACACAATAATATATCAATAATTAATTAATGGGCATAGATTTTTAACTTTTGTTCCTTGTTTTATTTCTTCGATCTTTTTGGTATTTTCATACCATTAGCATTACTCAAATAAACTCAAAATGTTTTCTCACAAATTCGTAATTTTACATCAATTTCCTAAAGGACCTTAAAGGATCCGTCAAACTTCAAAGGGGAAAAATTCTCCAACGAAACAGGTTTTCTATCTCTAAATTTCTAAACAATCGATGCTTCCAAATCGAATATAAATTTTCTAACAAATCTTTCGACTTTCTTGGCCAAACTTTGAATTTGATACATACAAAACAAAAAACACCCACCATAACAAACTCTCTTCAATAGTAAACAAGTCATTTCAAATTACACATAATATTACAAAAAAAAGTTGTTCCAAGAAGCGTATAATATGTGTCACCAAATTGGAAAAAAAAAGAAATTGATTGCTTTGATGGCAAAACGCTGACACACTTATTAATAGAAAACATATTAAGAATCAAGTAATCTGCTTTACACAGGTCTATTAGGGTCTATTATTAAATTAACTAATTAAAGAACAATGGAACCCTCCATTCGACTTTTCAATCAAGATGATGAAAGGCTTGTTACTGCTTCTTTAATGTTAAAAGATTTCAATTTCCTGTGAGTTATGTGAATAATCAGACCTGTTGGCCTAGTGCTAAAGCAGTATACTGGCAAAAGTTGTCAGAGACTAGTTATAACTTCCCTTCATAAAGTAGTATTTTGATATGCATAAATAGATCTGCACTCATCAAGCGAATCACTGGCATTAAACGTCCTTTTCCTTGAAGAACAAAAGTCATCCACTCGCACGCATAAAAAACCTTTTGCGATGTCGCTTCACCATGACGTCAAATTGAACCAATAGAATCGCGGTATTTCATTTTCGACCAATAGCCTTACAAACACTTAAACAATAATATACCCAAAAGAATCAAGTTTTCCAAAGTTTTCAGGACTTCGCATTAAGTTGGTCTGGTCAACCACAATCGAAAGTCTCTTAAAAAAAAGAAACGCCAGCAAAACAAATCAAAGCATGTGGCAGATACAGAAGGTTTTCAACACCCTCCATCAAAGGTTTTGAGTAACTTTTGTATCCGTCTCTAGCTTGGAAGAAATAACTTCCATGTTCACAATTTCCTGACACTTTCACACAAAAAAATATCACCGTTTATTTGATTTAACATAGAAAACTCTCTTGATTTGTGAGGAATAGACATTAGAACAACACAAGCAATCAAATAAAGAAACTGTTCAAACATAAAATTGATTATTTCCAAGTCCCCCTTTTATACTAAAAATTCGTGAAAAAAACGTGTGTGAGTGAAATTTGAGATTTTTCCAAAATTGTCATTTCTTCTTGTATCAGATATAAAAAGTAAACTCTTCAGCCAAAAAAAGATTTTAATGTATCATATTGTTTCAAAGACTTCCATGCTAATCAGTCACTAACAAAAACATTATCCTTTAAAAAAAAAGAGAAACTTTATTTTTCAGTGTGCTAAACTGATATGTTTTTTTATTGGAACAGAAAATGTTTATAAGAAACAGAAGGTTGAAAAAACACGAAATGCAAGAGGCTTCCAAACTTTGACAATTCTGTGGGCCGTGCTTGTGCTATTAAGAAGAACATGACATTAGAAGCTTTTAAAAGCTTTCGCCGCAAAAACGACAAAATTTGAGTGAGTGGGTTGGGGCCAAACCAAGTTTCGAAGATCAAGACTAAATACGTGTACTGGACTGTCTATATATAAAAATATCTTGAAGGCAGAGAATTCAACGAAACTTCTTTTCTGAAAGATACATGCAAAGCTAGGTACCAAAATATAACAAAAGTCAAGAGGGTCACAGGCTTTAGAAAATTGCTTATAACCCAACTCAGTAAATCCTTTAAACCGATTAGTAAGACTATAAAGTTTTACATGTCGTTACTATAATATATTTATTACAATATAGAGAAATCCAAGCAGGGTTACTAAACTAAATAAATTTCATTAACATATATATCTCACACGAAAGAAAACAAGAAAGCAATAATAATTTTTAGCATTGAAAATGATTAAATAAATTGAAAAGCTTCTGCTTAAAATAAAACTTGTTGTTTAAAGATTTATGTTTGAAAGCAATAGAAATTCATCAAAAATGTTCTAATAGGACCAAACAAGGGTGGAAGTATGGCTTAACCATGCATTGTTTTCAAACAAGGTATGCCGAGGCAATCGAGGCAATCAAAAAATGTTTTCCCCAGAAACGATAAAGTGACAAGATGAATTTTAGTTTCGACAGTTTAGAGAGTCTAGACGAAGAGTCAGTGGCACCATGATGTTTGTGATCCAATAGGCTTTCATACACATAATTTCACTTTAAAACTATTTCGACTTGACTCACATTCGAATCGTCTGGTAGCCAGCAGAGACCTTGTCTGTAGTACTAAGGGTTGTGGACTACTCCGAAGTTTTCCGTAGTAAGGTCTCTTAAGGGCTCTGACCATAGTGAAAAATCGGTTTTGGAATTTGAAGATAAAACTTTTGTTTTCACCTTTCTTGATATTTTTATGGACAGACTGCTTTTGAAAAATCCTTTTTAATTAATTACATCACATATAATTTCATCTTCCAATTTGAGACCACGTCGTTCCTTAGTGCAAAAGTCTCTAAAAATCGCGAAACAAACTCGTCTCTAAGTCTTGACTACCAAAAGTCTTCAGTGCTCTCAAATTGGCAAATCCACAATATTTTTACGTTCGGATATTTAAAGCACCATGAATACTTTCTCTACGATTCAAGATAAGGATAGGATAAGATAGCGAAGATTCATGAAAAGAGAAAAGCTAGAAATTTTAAGTAAGAGAGTTTTGCAATATAATAGAGACTTTAAAAAGAACTGGTAGACAACTAGGAAGAGATTAACAGGCTCTTATTGCACAGCATATGGTACGGATACATAACATACGTCAAAATTTCTTAATTCTGCAAAATTATTTCGTTTTGAGAGAACAGTAAAAAAACAATTGACGTGGGTACTTCCGTAATCCGTGAATTCGTGATATCCATAACATGACATAATCTTTTATGCGGAAACATCTTTAAAAAAGCCGGGTGTTTGCCACTAGTTTAAAATTTTTAAAAGAAAAACTGGTGGCAAAAAGCAACGGTCCTAATTTTCGCGATGTTTCCGTAAAAAAGATCACTTAAGGTTAAAGTTGTTTTGAGTTTCGCTAAAATTATGCTAGCCAAGATATTCCGGAAAGACAGCGCATGTATATCACTTTTCCTACATTAGCCTGTATATCACTTTTCCTACATTAGCCTGTATTATTACTTTTCCTACATTAGCCTGTATTATCACTTTTCTTATATTAGCCTGTATCTGCGCGAATCTAAATGCACAGAACGTAGTTCCAACATTGTTTCAGCGTCCAAACAACGTTGTTTGGACGTTAAAACAACATTCGTACCTGCTGGGGGGGGGGGGGGGACAGATCAACCTACCTTATTATGTTCTTTCTCCCATATCTCGCACGATTTCGTTTGTTGCTGTGTAGTTTCAATGACTGGTTTCAGTTGCATTCTCGTCCAAAAAGAAGAGCAAACACACGGGTGGGTGGTAACTGTTATATTCAATAAAAAGTGAGGCCACCGCCAGATTGATTGTTCATTAACGAGTTACGAGTGAGTGGAAAACTCCAACCAGTCATAAACCTCATCCAAAAGTGAGTGTGGCCCCTGAGCAGCTCACCTTTTGTATGGTAAAGAGTTGATTCTACTGAAACAATAACTTATTGCTCTCTGCAACGAATTATTATTATTATTATTTTTCCTTTTGACGAAAAGACAAGATTAATCTACCATAAATCAACCAGCCAAGAAAAATCAACCATACTTTTTTTCCTGCAGTTCTTTCTATGTACACCACTCAAGAAAAAAAAATTTAACCATATAATTTAAGCAAGCAAGCACACCTTTATTTTTTATGGGGATTTAAAAAAATAAAAATTTCTCTTTTTTTTATATATCGAAGGATTCATCATCAGTAGTAAATATGCTTGGAGAAGAGCAAATAACATAGCACAGTAGTAAAGAAAGAAAGTAAGAAAGAAAGAAAGAAAGAAAGGAAAAGAGAGAAGAAAAGAAAATAAAGCGAGAAAAACATTTAAAAAAAATTTATTTTCAAAAGACGATAGATAGATAGAGCGAGCAGAGAGAGAACTGAAAATAAAATATAATACAATAATCTAAAATTGTAACCCCCTCTCTTTCTCCAAACCTCCACCTCAGTGTTTTATAGCGGCTTCCAATAACTCTTAAAATAAGAGTGGATATAAAAAATCACAACGATGGTGAATTCTAAGAAAACACCTGTCGGTTAAAAAAAAAGAGAGCAAGAGAGAGATAGATAGCAGAAGAGATATATAGGGAAAAAGAAAATATATTTTCGAACATCACCTGTTGGCCTCACTGATAATATATTATAAATATCGGATTTTTTTTCATCAAAATGTTCGTCTTTTTTTCTGATTTTGATTCAGGACAGTTATAGGTAGATAACAAAGTTTTTTTTCTCAAAAATTTCTCATACTTAAGTTAGCCAAAACACAAAACTCATCATATAGCATGAACTCATCAGGACAATTCTTCCATACCCAAGACCACCACTTCACCAACTACCACTACCAACCCACCTCACTTACTCTTCGTTTAAGCTTTCATTAGGAAAATTCCCATGCTCAAATTCGTGAGTTATTCAAAGTTTTTGGTAAGATTTACCATCAAATCTGAGGCTCGATGTTCTTATAAAATTGTTTTTATATAAAAAAGAGCGTATCCCACAAAAAGCATTACAGTAATAATTCAACAAAACCATTTTCCCCCTCGTAGTGTTTATACTCGTAGACCTCGTAGGCTCTTAGTAATTAAAAAGAATTCAAAACTTGTTTATCGCAACATCACTTTTCTCTCTTTCGGTAATTTGGCACGTGCGCACTATATACTAAACAAACACAAAAGAGTGAAATAAACGACAAAATTACTTTAAAAAGTAAGCACCTTTCTTATTGTTCGATAATCCTTTTCATAAAACCCCAAAATAGGACAAGCTTCGAAACCTTATGGAATTGTACCACCTGGTCAACAAAATAAAGATTTGAATGTTTTGAAAAAGAACACCTTTCGCTGACATCAATAAAATCATTTCTTAAGGTCCCAAGGAGTGAATCTGCCAGCTTTGGCCTCTATTAATAGAGAGCCAGAAAACCCGATGAGGAAAACCTTGGGAAAACCAATAACTTACAAATTAGAACATTGTGAATCGTCGTTTGTATAAGGCGGAACTGTCCATAACAACCCAGAACGACCCGAAACGAACCAGAACGACCCGGAGCGACCCTAATCTGATAGCAGATCTTGACATATTCTGCGCGCACCACGCGATGCTTTAAAGGGATGCGGCGAATATGAAGGTCTGGAAACATTGATCAGAAAATATTTACAATTGCGCGTACGCGACCTGAGCGCTAATCAATGTCACGTGACTAGCA
>JAUJPO010126878.1:0-21154 GCA_032270745.1 Tiaropsis multicirrata | reverse complement strand
ACCGTTCAGGTGATTCGTTTGTGGTAAGATCAATTGATTCGTTTGTCGTGAGAGACCGTTTCTCGGTGATTGATGATAACGGAAATGATGCAAACGGACTATAAAGAACATGAAAATATGAAAATATTATTACTGTCGTCGGATTCACTTTATGTTGATTAAATTTGGAATTTTTTTAGCAAACATTTGAACTTAAATCCAATAATTAAATTTGTGAATTTTAGATCCACGAGCTTTAAGCCTAATGGATGGCAAAAATAAGAAGAAAAATTTGCTAATCAATGATTTTTAATAGGTATAGTTACTTGTTTTTCAATCTTTTGAATCCAGTGTCGAAAATTTGATTCTGTGTTACCAAAAGGACAAAGTGATTGGGTTGCCACCAAGTGTCCAAGTTGGTATTGGACATGTGAGTCCACATGATCGTAAAAGATTGCTCGTGATTTTCTCCAAATGTCATGTTCAAATCATTCAGATTGACTACACCATTTCTGACTTCTGGATACACTGACCTTATCCTCCTATTCAAAACATTAGACAAAGCCGCAATTTGCCTCAATCCAGAATATTTGTAATTTTTTGACGTAATTACAATGTCGTCCTCATATGAAAATGATCCACAGGATGAATAATTATTGTACAAAGGTTTGTCATATTTTTCTCGATTTTTTGTCAATTCTAGAACTGTTTTCATACGTAACTCCAACGATAAGTCCTCTTTTCCTGACAGCCCTTTGGAAATGGAATTGAATAAGCAATTCCCGTCACCTTTACACTTTATCGGGAAAAAGCTTTTGAACTCTCTTGGCAATAGTTTAGATGCTGTCCTGTCAATTGAACTGTCTTTAAATATGACATCTGAATCACTGTCGTCAACTTTGTATCGATTGATTCTGCAATAGTTTTTCGTGCAAAATTCTTTGATTGCTTTGTAAGATTTATCCTTGTTGTCCCAAAATTCTTTGTAAAGTTCCTGGTAAAATTTTATTCTATCCATTGATTTAATTTTTCACTAAAACGAAAACAAATAATGTACTGTAGAAGGTTCATAGCAAATAAATTATGTTGCGATAAATGCTTGTTAAGAGCCAAAACGAAACAGATCAAATTTAGAAAAATAATGGATTAATTAAATTTAAATGGATTAAAACTCAACATCGAGGAATGCATAAGTTTTTTGGCATGTTTAAGGCTAAAAACATTAATGCAACACTAAAACATATCCCTCGGAAAAAGATATACGGAAATCTGAAATCGCTAGCGAAAATTAAACCATTGTAGAGAAAGCTCCAGGCACTTAGGGCACTTATTGGTACTATTATAAAGAGACACAAATTCATTAAAACTATCATTCTTTTCGTTTTCAAACACATGAAAAATCTAATCTAATTCAAACAAATCTGTAAAGTTTCTATCACCAGACTTTGAACTAGTTGTGTTTCGATCGTCCTGTAAAACACGATTATTGTTGTCCTTGTTTGCGCGCTCATCGTAAATCTGTGCGACTAATGAACCCATCATTTCATCAACTTTTTCATTTGCAATTTCGACATATTCGTCAAAAGGCTCTACAGGATCGGATAATAAAGACTGTTCTTTTTTCTCTAACATTTTCTTCTGAATTCCTTTCATTGTTACAGATAAAACAGTTTGCTTTCTCTTTAAAATTGAGAAAACCTCTCTGTAGCTCTTTTCCAAGGAATCCCTGTGCTTTTCTCCCTCTGTATCTAATTTACAAACAAATTTAATGTACCCCTCCTCAACGTTCCTATGAGCTTCTTGCATCATCTGAAGAGTTCTCATCAAAGATTTTTTGTCTTTAGCCATTATATCACTACTTTCCGATAGTTTGTCAGCTTCTAGTTCCAGCAAAGATGTTTTTCTCTTTGTCCAAGCAGCATCGATAAAGCCGTCTTTTGCTTGCAAACCCCAGTTTTCAAAATGATAATCGTTCCTCATTTTTATCGCCTTCTCGTTGTAAAATTCCATGAAAGACTTTGTTAGCCCTTCCGCGTTTTTCATCTCATCTTCGTGAAATAAAGTCTGTTCTTTGTGGGTTTTTGATTTATAAAAGGTTTTTGAATGATTATTAGTGATTCTTTCTCTTGAGCTTGATATTGATTGAGAAATATCAACATATGTGTTATCTTCTGAAGGTAAGTAGGAAGGCAAGCAGGAAGAAAAAGAGGTACTATCCTCATCGGACTTGACATCACTCAAATCTAACTTAGACAAAGAAAGTACTCTGTTAGATGATTCAACTTGGGTTTGATTTTGCGTATCCACTGAGCTTGTACTTTGATCAGTAGTAACATAGAGGGTCAACTGATGTGTGTAGCCTATACGTGAAGTCTCTGTGAGAACATCTTTGAGCTTATACTTTCTTTCCTTTATAGTTGTAATTTTTGTGTCAAACATTGTAAAGTAAAACCCAGCTATCCCATGATTGGCAATGATTGTTGAGCGAACTTCGCTGAGAAAACGGTCCCGGTTCATGCTTGATGGAATGATGCCTTTTTTTCCTCCATCTTGATCAAGCATGATGATCATTTTCTCGTCGCAGTTTTTCTACTTTTCTAAAATTATTATAAAGTTTGATTAAAAATTCATCGAAGGAGGTTTCCCTTTTCTGATCAGAAAATGTGAATCAAAATATTAAAAAACACAATTTTCAAGATTTTGAAACAAAGAATCCTTAAAATCTAGTAGAAATTTAAGAAATGTACAAAAATTCTAAATAACCATTCAAACCTACAGCAAAAAGTATTTCAAAAGATTAAGGCCCTTAAATTACGAATTTTAGATCTAAATTTAATTATAAATCTAATTATGTCATTGATTGTAATCAAAAGTAATAGCTCATTGGAAAGATAACTGTGTAAAATTGAGTGGATGAAAGAGTCTTATAATAGTGTACCTTTACGGCCAAACGACTTCTTATTAAAGTTTCATTCCTGCATATTTTTCGCGGAATTAAATTTTGCGGCTTTTAGACGTTTTAAAAATTACAACCGTTCTGTAAATTATTTAGCCATTGTTTTTCGTATTTGAAAATCTTTGCGGGAACTAAATTTTGTGGTTTAGAGGCCAAATCTCCAAAAACCGTTAGTTCCCGCAAAAGTCAGTTCTCGCAAAAGTTGTTTAAGGTAGAAATCATCCAGAAAAATTCAATGTTTTAGAAAATTGTAAATTGAAAATTTTTACGTAAAATTATATTTCTAGCGAGCCCGCTAGCGAGATAATTATTTTTGAGTATATTTTTCCTCTAAAACAAAATGTATCAAAATGAATTAGTTATAATTCTTTTGACAGTGTATTTATGACATACAGTGAAGATAATTACAGAAAAATTTGAACTTTCTTTTCCCGAGTTGAATGTACTCCTGTGGTTAATCAAACGTTTGCTTGATTGGTTGAATGTCTTTTTTCCTCTCGACTGTAACTTCTTCTCAGCGCTTCCTTTGCTTTCCTGAGTTTGGACTTCAATGCAGAGGTATCTTCTCCCTTTGATTCTAAAACTTCAACATTGTTTTGGATTTCGACTACAAGAGCTTTATTTTTCTTCACTAATTCACTTTCATAAACATCTTTTGATTTAGCCTCATTCCAGTTTTTATTGATCTCATCATGTATCTGTCTTTTTGACATGCTACACTTGGACAAGCGCTTTGCCTCGATATTGTAAAATTCTCTGTATCTTTTTGTTCCGTCATTTGCCCCATCGATTTCAGCTTGTGTGAAAATTTTAACACCTTTTAAGACCCAAGGCTTCATCGGTGCAAGTTTGAAGATACTTCTAGGCTTAGAACCTTTTGGAGCTGGGCTGGTAGGCTTGTTTGTCTTGGTAATTGGAGCTTCCTTTTGAAGATTTTCGGGCTTAGACTTTTTTGCAGCAGGTGGGCTGGTAGGCTGGTTTGCTTTGACAGTGGCATTCTCCATTTGAAACCCTTCATTGATATTGTCAACCGAATCTTTCCAATCAGATTCGGTTAGAGTCGAGTCGGGAGTCGAGTTCAACACTGCAGCACCTGTTTTTCCAATTTCTAAATGAATAACTAGTTTACCAAGTTTTGTCTGTTGCTCACCTATTTCTCCAATCGTGAGTAGCTTTTCTTTTTCATACTCAACATGACCATGACCATCTTTGGAATAAAAGAAATAGTTGAAATCGATTTCATCTTCTAATTCTTCTCTGACACTGGAAAGCATATCATCTATTCGAATTCGGGGAAGTACCGCTACATTCTCTCCTTCATTCATGACTATGCAAGTGACGTCATCTTGCCTAGAATGAGATGTTCCGGGAATCTTTTTAATAAATCTAACGCCCCTAATCTAATACTATCACGCAAAATATTTTGCTATTTCGCCTCATGGTAACGAAAATCTAAAAAATTGCATAGCCTATCCTAGACGTTACGCCCCTTTTTTCTCCAGTAACGACTGTTTCACTCATGTAGTTAATTTTTCGGAAGTATAGAGCCGAGGTTCTTGTTCTCTTTCTACAAAAACACGAAACTAAGCTTTAAAAGATAAAGGATTTATATTCAAAAAAGGGATGCTCAGCGGAAGTGATTGAAAACACAAAAAAGGCACGAGCAAAATAGACAACAGAATAATTATGTGCCTCGATTTGTGCAAGATGTACCATTACTTCTTCCCATAAAGACAGTAAAGAATCTGATTCTTTTTAAATATCTTTGCTACGCCGTGTATTTTGTATCACAACAATGACTTTCTTACTTTTTATCTATTTTCTGTGTTATTGATTTCTTTGGTGGAACTTTCTTCTTCACAAATGAAAGTTTAGCTTGACGCTTGCTCATCTTTATTAATCAATTATTTGTGGCCAAGAAGTGCTAAAAACAAGATACAACAACGTGAATAAATGAATAAATCGTGCATACAGCCCTGTCTCTGCTTTCCGTTGAAACCTTTTCAAAAAATCCAGTGGAATTGAATTTAGGATTTAATTTCTGCCTCTGTTTTTACAAAAATGGGATGAATTTTTCTGGAATCTTCTCAACGTCATCGATAGATTCTAGAGTATTTTTCCAGGCGGGAAAGGCTGTTTTGCCGCTTTGCCAAATCTTCCCGTGGGAAGGGGTTGTCGCCGAGTCGCAAGTCTGTGACACAGGGGTATGTGCATTTTCTCTTCCTTTGCTTTGAAGCTGATGCGGTCAGCGGTCACTATATGCCCTTTACTCTGCTGTCTGTCAATAGTAGTTTTGCTGTTGTCCAAGGTCATTTGCACAAAGCCATATATATTATGACGTATTGGGGTTTCTAGTGGACAAGAAAATTGCCTCTATGTTATAGTGCGTTCACTCTAATACTTGGATAATCGTTAATGACTTTCAAGCCTCAAATTGTTCTCATCCTGTTTTTATTTTTAAGGCAAATTTGGGTATTTTGGGGTTCGTACCCTAATTTCGTTAATTTGACCCTTATTTTACTTAAAACTCAGCAATTTCAGGCTCTGGGTTGTTCTTAAATTGTTCTTTATTTGGCGTTTTTGAGCCTCATTGTTTTTATAAAATTGTTCTAATAAAAAAAAGAGTGTATCACTTTTCATCGTATATTTTTTCACAAAAGGAATATGAAAAATTTTAGCTTTTTTCCCAGCATTTTGTTTTGACAAATACAACTTCACGAAAGCTATAATTCCCGCGAAGTGAATTTATCATTAATTTTAACGATTCGCGAAATTACACAGTCTTTTATAAGAATTACATTAATCGACATGAGCCTTGCGAATCTTAATTTTTCACGAATTTGAGCCCTATAAATTCTTAAGTGACTTTTGGAAAAATAAACAGGTCATTTGAACACAGAACACAGAATTCATTTAAAAAAAATAAGATTTTTTTCTGCAATATACAGTATACTGTATACTTCACAAAATAAGAAACAAAATTTGAAACTTTCTCAACAGAACCAATTATCGCCAAAATTTGAGGGTGAGCACAATTTTTAAAAATTTAAAAAATTTCTTGATTTTCAGCCTTGTGATTCTTATAGACAAATACCAGAAAAATTCTTTAAAAAACTGTGTAAATTATAAGAAAGAGACAACCTTTTGCGTGTCTGTCTAATCAATTTTAATTAGTGTTTTAAACTTCAAATTTGCGTGTTTCTTTTTTTGGAAGCAGAACACCAGGGCTCCAGGGTATACGAATAAAAAAACGCCTAATATATACAGGAAATTTCATTAAAGTAAGCTCGTCGAGGCTTATCCTCAAATTCAAACCTGATGCGAGGTAACAACATCAAAACTTTTGAAAAGTTTCAAATCACTTTTTGTCACGAGAAAAAAAACCGTCCATAAGACTCGATTGAAATTCACAGTTTTTTACATAAATCGAGATTATCCTTGGTCATTCTCAATACATATTTCACGAATTTGAGGCTTAAAAAAATGACATGGAAAGTAAAACAGGTGATTGTGCCTGAATTTTCCACCAAAACTTTTCTCGAAATTAAGATTTTTTCCTGCAATTATCCTTCGACACTCACGAACACTCACAAATATACCTCATCGGGGGAAGTCGAGTTTTCTTTAGACAGGGTTTTTTTTCGTCGGAGAAAAATTTCGTCACTTAGAGGCATTTTCGTCACTTTCCCCAGACCAAAATTTCAAATTCGTCACTTTTCCCCGACCAAATTTACTATTTAGTCACTTCGTCACTTCCACCCGACTAAATTGTCAAAATGAATTGGTTTTCTTCACTAGCTAGAAAGGCCCTAGAAAAAGATCTTTCAATTAATTCGACGCTTAAAGCGCTAACTTCTGTAATTCAGGGTGTAAATATTTTGATTTAATTTTTGGTTGGAATACAAAAATTTTGGGTAATAGTTTCGGTCGGGGATAAAAAAATTGGGTAAAAGTTTTGGTTGGGTGATAAAATATCGGGGGGATTTCGTCACCCCCTCAAAATTTTCGTCACTTTCACCCGATAAGGTAGAACTAGAATGAAAGACAAAGACATTTTCTCAGAGGAACCAATTTTCGGCCAAAATTTGAGACTGAGTGTTATTCTTGAATTCAAAAAAAATCTAATCTAAAAAATCATGAAATAGTAGGTACTCTCATTTTCTGTTTTTATCAAAGTTTACTTTGCAATGTCCGGAAAGACGCGATTTTTGACACACGTGAGTATCAGGCTTTAGCATTGTATGGCTACAAAAAAAGAGCTCTAAAGGCCGTGTTAGACGTAACATTTTCCTCTAACATTTTTGAAAAATTTCTAAAAATAGGGAATGTTTTATCAAATGTGACCGTCTAACATCTCTTCACATTTACAGAAATGCAAATGTTACCACATTTTTGAAAATGTTATGAAAGAAATCTCGAATCAAATAAGTTTGATTTAAAAATTTCGCTTAACATTTTATATCAAAGAGCGCCGCCAAATTTCTTTTGTTAAAAGAGTTAATCCCTTTTAGCAAACAATTTTTTACAATAGAGAGAGGGAAGAGCAGATGCGGATTGTGAGCACGTGTACATTTGAGAACAATAGAAAATCACAGATGTGTACTGTATAGTTTAATTTAGCCTTTGTCAACAAAAATCTTTGAAGTTTAAAAACCTTTCCCGCCTTTTTGCTTCAGTGATACAGTGACTGCTTCTGAAAAATGTCCTGACTTTTTTTAGCAAAAGTGGAACAAGCTTTTGCTTCTTTTTGTTTGCAAAAAACTTCACGCTGTCTAATTCTATTATTAGTAATAGTAATGATATGACTTGGAGGGGAATTTGGGATAAATACCCCGAGTTTCGTTTTGAAACACTTTGAAATAGCACGAACGAAGTGAGGGCTATTTCAAAGTGTTTCAAAATGATACGAGGGGTATTTATCCCAAATTTCACAAAAAGTCATATCATTCCTGGTTAATTATATGACAGATTTTATTTTATACCATTTTTCTTTTCCGAAATTGAGATGTGAGAATAACAAAAAACAAAAACAAAAACAGAAATCAATAATGATCATTCCCTTTAGCTTTAAGTTATTGACCTGGAAACGTAATTTTACACTAATGATACAATAAATAACAAAATTCTAAACTACAAATAAAAAAACAAAATCTCAAAAACAACCAACGATATCCAGAAGCTCAAACCTGTCTGCTTCGTCCATGTTTTTTTTTCTTTTCACTCTTTTCAAAAAATATTTTTTGTTTTTCTCTTGTTCTTTCAATCGAATGTTTATTGAAAAATCGAATGTTTTTTCGGTGAGCGCGGGAAATGATGTTGGGAGAAAATAGCGATGATCAGACCCCCTCTTCGCAAAATGTTCCTACCCACAAAAAACTGCCATTTTTTCAGAACCTTGGCCAGGAATAATAGCCCAAGATATCGTCTAATTCTAAGAATTGCATCAATTTTTGAAGTTAAAAAGATGTTTTTAGGAAGATTTACTGGTATAGAATTAAAGACTTTTGAAAAAATTATACAAGATCTGTCTCACATTGTTACAAATTTCCCTCTGAAAATCCCTACCCCTTCCTTTGAAAATCTACCCCTCCCTTGTTTTTTACCCCTCCCAAGGATCTTTTTTCCATACACCTCCTCTTTGGTGATTTTTGGGAAGGCTCTACCCCCTTTTATAAAGGGTGGGGGTTCATACTATGAAGAGCCAGGCAGGCACAGGTTCACAAGATTTACTCTCTTTCATATAAAGAGACACTTTGAAGCAAAAAATCTATTCATTTTTGTGCCATCTCTTTGATGTTTAAGCAGAGGAGCGTTTTCAGTGCGACGAACGGTTTCAGTAGTACAATTTTTTTTTCTAGTCTTTCACTCTTTGCTGTCTCTCACTCTTTAAATATACAGGGAATTCCCCCTTTACAACCGTGGGAAAATTTTAATCTGCTTTTTCTCAATTTTTTTTCGCTTCTATTGAAAGCGTACACTGAAAACACAGCTGTTCTTATTAACATCAGAGAAACGCCGGTAATCTCTTTGTTAATAAACTGGATTTATATATTCCCCCTTTTTTGAGATTCAATGGGTAGATGTATCTGCGTTCACACTGTCAAAAATTTACTCGAAAAAGAGGGGAAAAATATACAAAACTGATAATCTAGGTTGAAAAAATGTATCTACATATCATACAAGAATCGATTCTAGAATAAAAAAGGCTCGAAAAAAGGCTAATTAAAAGTATCTTTTAAAGCAATAAAATAATTCTCAAGGGAGGTGATAAATCGTAAGTAAGACCGTGTTCAGATCTATGTTTAAAGTAATTAGGTCTACATGTTTCTTTTATATTCCTTTTGTATTTAACTGCGCGCTCCTCATTAGATAAACCAAAATTTAAAAAGGAATCACCCTCTGGTTTAAAAAAAAGTTTTTACGATGTTATCACAGTTTTCTGAATAGACGAAATCATAAATCGCAAGTGAAAAGCATGCTCCTTTTGTAAATTATGAAAAGGGAACGTGAAATAGCAGTTAAGGCTTAAACGAGCACGAATTAGTGTTTTGCAGAGGGATTCCCTAAATTTGTTTTTGTTTCAAAGTACCCCAAGAGAGAATATGACATGATTTTAAGTTTGGAAAGGAGATTCCTTGAGGTCGCCAGTCGATGATGGATGATGACAAAAGAAAAGTGATTATAATTGAATTCCCATATCAACAGATTACTACGTAAACCTTAAACTTTCAGGTCTGAACACGGCCTAAATGGCTAAAACACATTGGGGAATCGATGACGTAAAAACGCAATGGGAAATTAATCTCTGGGTAATACCATTTCTAAATAATTTTAGTTTTTAATGTCTTTTTGATCATTAATAGATGGCTTTAAGGTCATTATAAAATACGCTTCCAAAATCTTCGGCTAATTTCATCATTATAGTATTGTTATTTGACTAAAAACTAAGTATATAATAAATATCATTTGGTTTTGTACCAATACTGTTCATCCAGTACATGCATCATCATTTATTTGAACGTTTGAATTAAGAGTGAAAAATATTACCAGGCTCGTTTTTTCAGAAACGCATTGATGCCATACCACTCCAATTAAACTATGCCAAATCATCTTTTTTTTAAATTAACGAATCTTTTCCTCCGCTAGATGTTGTTAGTTAAACTGATACTTCATCAAGGAAAACGGCATACTCCCTGATTTTAGCGACGACTGTTGATATTTTTGCACCGGGTAATCTATTGTTAAAAGTCTGATTTTCTATTTCAACCAATCAGCAGGTAGCTAGACCACGTGATTTCCCCGACAATTGCCGCGGTCAGAATATGTCCACAATCGAATTCGCAATGCAATGTCTTTTGTTTACATTTGTAAGGGAAAATCTCTCGTTCACGTTTTTCTGATTTTATGAAATACTACATATTTTCAAACTCATTTGCCCACTGCTTTGATTTTTCTTTTTTTTCTTTTTGAATAATGTTGCCATATGTTAGAAGCTGCTGATGTCATATGCTTCTAAAAAAAATCAATTTTACGGCGGTGAAAATTGCTTTTTTCTCAGTAAAACTGCTATAACTTTTTATAGTTAAAGCTTGGAAAAAAGAAGCATATCACATCGTACTCTTCAATTCAATGCGCTTTTAATGATGTATAATGTGCTAGGTTTCCTAATGCAGCTCATATCGAATTGAAGGAAATTCCCCTCTAGTTTCGTATCGAATTGATGGGAATTCCCCTAAGATTTTTCCTTCGTGTTTACTTTTTTTCTTTTTGTGTAAATGAAATGCACTGTAAGGGTGTAATTTTGGCAGAGTGCACTATAATAAGGATGTCCTTTTGGCTGGATCCACTGTAAGGGCGTGTTTTTGGGGAATATGAAAAATTATTTTGATGATATAACAAATTTTTTAATTAATTTGTCTTGTCGATATCTCAGGCTCACTTGCGGGTGGTTTTAGCAAAATAAGGAAGGAAGAAAGGTTCGGTAAAATGCACTGTAAGAGTACCTTCACTGTTCAAGAGCTGCACCCGTGAGGCATCTGAAATACCGTAATCCCGTGCTTTGGACTTTTTTATGCAAATTCTTTTACACTTGCCTCCTAGATATAACTATTTCCAATGGGGTCATTCACATAGTACGTTGTATGCATTTAAAAGCCAAAAGTAAGATCTTCCTTCCCTTTATACGCAAGCAAGCATACGCATAGCATTTAGTACCCGTTTTTTTTTTTTGGGGGGGGGGGCTCTTGAAAAAAAGTAAAAGATGCGTATATTAACTTAAATGGTATCGAAGCAACTACTTTACCCTAAAATTTATCAATTTTTTCTCTAGGTCCTATATAAAAAATCAAATCATTTAAGTTTGTAAAACAGGGAACGAGTGAAACGACCTACTGGTACTTGGGGTTACATAAATTCTTACGTTTAAACGAAACAATTTTTCATGGAAAATACAAAAAATTCAAAATACCAAACTAAAATGTGATTTTCCTTGGGAGATACAATTACCTTAATCGGACAAATTTTCGCACGGATTTAATTTCGCGAGGTCAAAAAAATCGTATTATTTCGCGAGGATTTAATTTCGCGAATTTGCCTGTTTTTAAGCTAATTTCTTTCATTTTCCTAGGGGTTTTCGGCAAAAAGCATGAAATAAAGATTTCGCGAGGATTTAATTTCGCGAATTTGGGCAAAATTCGCGAAAATCGCGAAAATTTCTCCGGGCGAAAATTTGTCCGATTAAGGTATTTAAGATAAAAAACGACATCATTTCATTTTTTCTTGGAAACATTCTAAATATATTGTATATAAATATTCTATAAATATAATAATTCAAAACTTTTTTTATGTTGAAGTAGAACTTAAAGTTTCATGCTTACAAATCATTAGCTACTACAAAATCTAAATATATCTAAATATATCTAAATATTCTAAAAATTAAAACGGAATCATTGTCCTTGGATCGCTACACGGTGTTTCATGCTGACTGTGCAACCTTCAGGCAATGCAGTGTATTGCAGATTTTGTTTCAGTCCTTGGAAAATACAAAGAATTCAAAGCACAATTAATTTTTCTCAAGAAATACAAAGAATTTATAATACCAAAAGAAAATCATTTTCCTTGGAAAATACAATAGAATAGATACCTCAAGGGAAGAAATTTTCGCAGCATTTAATTTTGTGATTTAGATCATTTTAGTGAAAGCTGTTAGATTTTCTTCGTTATTGAGTGTAATTAGCACGCACGAGAAATTAACGCAAAGGATTATGGGATTCCAACTCGTACAAACAGAAAAGGTTTATGTCTAATTTTAGATTTAGTGCGGTGTGCTATTGTAAGTTAGTTCTTTATTCCTTGGAAAATACAAAGAATTAAAAGTATACAAAGATAATTTTCCTTGGGAAATACAAAGAATTAAATCTAGGAAAATATCATATAGATCAAGACACACAGCTACTTTCTCAAAACCTGATACCATCAACACCCATTTAACTCGACCAATAACAATACGAACAAATAAGTTACCAAACAGACAGACAGTACACTCGACAAAGTAAACAAAGAAAAAGAAGAGTGGCAAGATGAAGACAAAGCCTCTAGTCAGGTGTGGTACCAAGAAAAAGCACTCTCTGGCGCTCGCGAGCCACCTGTCATCTTTACCAAAGAAAAGGTTTAAAAAGTATACAAAAATAATTTTCCTTGGGAAATACAATGAATTAAAAGTATTGAAAAATAGTTTTCCTTGCAAAATACAATGAATTAAAAGTTTCGAAAAATAATTTTCCTTGCAAAATACAACGAATGAAAAGTATCGAAAAATAATTTTCCTTGCAAAATACAACGAATGAAAAGTATCGAAAAATAATTTTCCTTGGGAAATACAATGAATTAAAAGTATCGAAAAATAGTTTTCCTTGCAAAATACAATGAATTAAAAGTATTCTTCCCCACGGATAGTCACGTGACTTACAAAACCGCTCTCGCTGTAAAAGTCTATGTTGATTGGGGTGAAAACATTGTAAACATTCAGTACGTGTTGGTTTGAGTTGGTGAGTTATTGGAAGCAACAAGATGCCAAAAAGCTGTTGTGTCACTTATTGTTCAAATAATAATTTGAAAAACTCTGAGAAATCATTCTATCAGATCCCAACAGACCCTAAAAAGAGGGAAACATGGTTAAAACGCATCAATCGTGTTGCAACAGGACCTGATGGGAGAGTGATTCCTGGAAAGTTATGGTCACCTAAAACTGATTATGTTTATGTTTGTTCTGACCATTTTATAAGTGGTAAGTGAAAGTTTAGACTAAATAACAAAGTTACATTTGTAAAAACCTTTCATTCATTTCTAAAACAAAAATCACAATCAAAAGCATTGTTCATAAAGTACCAAATTGTACAATCTGTGTAATCTCTTTTTATTCATTTGATCCTCAGTCTCAGTGTGCACACTTACAGACATAGAAACTTCCACAAATTTTAACAAGATTTATTTTGCTTTACTAGGCCAACGATCACTCACAACCAGCCACCCTGATTATGTACCGTCAGTTTTTTCCAAAAAACCAATAGAAAAAGTTTCAAAATCAAAGTCAAAAGCTGCCACAAAGTCCAAGAAAGTTGAAAGTCCTCATCGTCAAAAACTAGAAAGACATCAAAGGAGAGTTTCACATCAATCAAGATCTGTAAAAGGTAAGAAAACTTTTAAAAGACAACGAGGTTATTAGTTAATTGATAATTGTCTTTCTTGGTGAAATTGGGAGATCATTAATGATTAAAAAACTGATAATGAACTGGTTGAAGGATTGTGAAAGTCTGACCTAAAATACAAATAAAGTATTCAATCTATTTTTTATTTTCCTTTTCAGTTCTGTCACGAAGACTTCAACTTCTAAGCCCTGATTTGGAACCAAAATCCCCGATTCCAGGACCAAGCTGTATTGAGTCAAATGAAAATGAGGAATTTAGTGGCAACTTAATTAACGAACCTGTGGAAACCGTACCCAACAATGACCATTCAAGCTACAAAGGTAATTCCACTTTCGATCAACTGGAAAGAGAAAGAATTTATGAGGAAATGAACAACTTACGCCTCGAAAGAGATGAGCTCAAAAAGGAAAATCAAGAATTGAAACAATTTATTGCTTCTGCAGGATTAAGATATCTTGCGATTAAAGACAATGAAACCAAATCCATTTTACTGACAGGACTTAAACCAAAAGTTTTAGAATCACTTATAACATACTTGGTGACAGCGCATGCTCCATCCCAAAAGCCAATGAAGCTTTCAGTTGAAGACCAAATTGTTTTAACAATTATCAAGTTAAAGCACAACCTTGTATTTGAATTGTTAGCCCTTATCTTCAATGTATCTTTAACAACGTGTATCGAATATTTTTGGAAGTGGATCGACCTGATGTTTGCAAACATGAAACGGCTGATCAGAATGCAAGACAGAGACAATATCTTTACCACTATTCCTGCCCATTTTAAATGCAAGTTTCCACGACTAACATCTATCATCGATTGTTTTGAGGTTTTTGTTGAGGCACCCAGCTCCTTGTTGGCTAGAGCCCAATTTTATAGTCAGTATAAGAAACATACTACCATTAAAGTTTTCATTTCATGTACACCTTTAGGTGCTATTAATTATGTTTCTCAATGTTATGGAGGACGGGCATCAGATATCCAAGTGGTTAAAGAGTCTGGATTTCATACCTCAAAATACCATATGCCTGGAGACCAGGTATTAGCTGATAGAGGATTCACGTTAGTGGAGGAATTTGCAGCCGGAAGCTCATCTGAGTTATTGATACCTGCGTTCACGAAAGGAAAGTTGCAATTGTCTGCGCGGGAAGTTGAAGTTTCCCACAAAATAGCATCCGTAAGAATTCACATAGAACGAGTAATTGGATTGCTGCGAAACCGCTACACCATTTTGAAAGGAATACTACCTTTACGGTTAATAAAAAGTATCAAAGATGAAAACAGCTCCTCGATAATTGCAAATTGTGATAAACTGGTTGTTGTTTGCTCAGCCCTAACAAACTTAAATGGAAGCATAGTATATGATAATCAGAATGAAAATAGCAGATAGATGTGTTGATTGTATTTGTGCACTTATTTTTTAAATTTTTGATAAATATACCCAAAATAATTTTAAATTTTATTTAATTATTTTTATTCCATTTTAGTATCTTTTAAGGGCTTTAAGGGAAGAAGTTGTGAAAAGAAATTTTGCTATTCAGATTTTTAAAATAGAAATTTTGGTGATTTATGTTGCCTAAAAAGGCATAAATATTTTGTTATTCACAAAAAAATGCTAAATTTCTTTCCTTTTAAGGTAAGGGTAACAAATTTTTGTGGGAAATTCTTTTGGCAGATTGGCAAATTAAGTTCCCGCAAAAAATTACTTTTTTCGCCATCAGTAAAAATGAATTTTTGTTGTCATCTGCCAATTTAAGTTTCCACCAAATCCTCCAAATTTTGTTCACCCTAAGGTATTCGAAAACATCTCGTCATACATTTTTCGAGATTGAGCTAAGGTACAATATTATTTGTACATATTATATCATGCTACTACTTATAGTAATGTGCTATTTTTTAATTTATTTTTCAATTATAATTCAATACTTTTTCCGAAAATATCAAGAAGAAATAAAAAAACTCTCACACATTTTCCAGTGACTCCCTCCTGCAGATTTGGTTTTTAAGTTCGACTCACCCATCGTCTCTGAAACCTTGTACCTTATTCAGGGAAAAATGACTCAACTTTACTTGTGTTTACTACTGCACTTCCTCTGATTTTTCATTTGCTATAGAAATTTTGTTGACAAAAGAAAACAACGTTTAGGCCAAACCTAAAAAAATGTTAGTTTCCGGGTTACCGGCCAGGTGAGAAATTTTTTTAAGGTCACCCGGCCGCAAAAAATTAAAGAAATTAGAATGTGGGTGTGAGATTTCCTAAAAGTTTGAAAAAGCAAAGAAACAAACATTTTAGCAAAAAAATTATAGTTTTTGAACTCAAACAACCATGACATCCTAGAAAAAATATCAAAAATAATTTTTTTCTGGCCTCCCGCATGAGTTTTTTTTTCATCACCCGGAAACGAAGAATTTTTTAGTGTTGGCCTTACTTAGAATATTTGGCAAGTTAAAATAATAATGGGAGGACTTATTAAATAGAATGCATAGTTTCACTTTGCACTTTTTTTCCACGATTCTTGCTTAGGTATTACACTATCATAGTGAAACTTTACTAAACCGTACAATATACCATTACAAGTTAAACTATAAAATAAAATATCACTTCTTTGTGTGCATTCTAAAAAGAATAAAAAGTATAAATAGGTCACAGTTTTAGTTACCCTTCCTTTTATTGTTATAATATCTTTTTATAAGGAAATGTTTTTCTCAACTAAAGTTTAAAGGGACCGTCCGCCAAAAATCACTTTCTTCAAATAAAGATTCACCACATAACACTGATTATAAAAAGAAACTTCTTACCCAACACTTCAGGAGTGAGAGCACATAAACCTCATATTTCTCTTTCTGTAAACATAATGAAATCGCCTTCGCGTGCTCTCCTTTTCAAAACATTGAAAATCAAAATGGTAACCCTGTGACGTCAAAAGTTGCTCGGCTAAAATGAGTAATCACAGCCGCTAGGGAGAAAACAAGGAAACACAAAATATTATAGCGTCGTTTTGGCTTCTTATTTTACCCCCGTATATTTTTCTTGATTAGATCTTTACTTTTCTTTAATATAGATTGTTGAACACTATATTGATATGAAAATGTTTAAAGATAAAAGAAATAGATATCCCACATCCTGAAAACTCGTTGAAAAATGTGTTGCAATCATGTAATATCAGTAGAAGAAGTTTCAGTCAGGAGTTAAAAGTAAAAGCAAAAATGGAAATTTTGGGATTTCAATTTCAACCTAAAACAAATAGTGATGATCAAGAAAAGAAGAAAAAGACCCCTGAAGCAAAAGAACCCGCTGTAGAGAAAATTAATCATCTGGAGGATCCCTTAACAACGTGGTGCAAATGTGGAAACTGCAGTATAATGACGTCCTATGGATTTCTTGAAGAGGAGGAGTGCATTTGTTGCCAAGATATTGTCAAGGTCTCAGACTCATACTATAAACTTGAAGGTAAGCTTTGCCTGTATGCATACTTAAAACGCTATTTCCACGTAATATTTAACATAATTTAGATTAAGAATTTGTTGATTAACCTAAAATAGAACCATTGTATGTGTCACGTACTCTATAACAATCTCTTTTTCTCTATACAGAAATTCAATGTTTGTGCAAGCATCAAAAGTTCGAGGGACTGATTATTGATGAGGATAATTTGTATATGGGTCTTGTTGGTTTATATGACAAGTATAGCACTTTCCTCCCGGCGAGAGATAACGTCAGTATGAAAAACTATCGCTATATCTCCTATCGTCACTTCACCTGGTGGGTACATAGCAAGCTCAAAAAACATGTTAGACGTAGATTGCCAGCTTGTGCTTTGAGGGTAATCCGTGAGAAGTTCCCTGCCCCTGACGGAATCTACGTTGGCTTCAAGCATGGAAAGGTTATTGCAGAGAGTATGTCAACATGGAAAATCGAAGGAGAAAAAGAGTCGTACGAGGGCGAAGACGAAGACGAAGGTGAAGAAAGCGAAGATAGCGATTAATATATTTACAACATGTTTGTAATTTATAAAAAATATTTACTTATTTAGTAGCTAGACGTGAAAACTTGGTGGAATTTTCGATGATTTCTTCTCTTGGTGGTCTTTCAGCAGGGGTCACAAAAAGCCTTTTTCGATTCAATTTGACATTTTCCCGCTTCTCATCCATGGCCTGGTAATAGCAACGAACGGCAATATCTCGTAAGAAGTCATAGGACTTCTCGTTCCGGACCTTCTTCGCAACAAACCTTTTTGAAAAGGTGTGGTATGCTATTTTGAAGCGCCCAACCGATTTTCCTTCTTTCACGGTTGATTTGAATCCTCTGTCGATGTTGAGGTTATGGTCCAGCGCTGCCAGCATCATTCCTACTTCCATTTTCGTTTGCTCGAAAAACACAGTTTTTGGAAGATATCGAATCTTGAGGGAGTGAAATACTTCTAGATGTGTCGTAAAGACGTTAAGATTTAATTTTTCCAAATCCTTTTGGAAGGTTTTGTGCATGATGACTTTTTTAAGTGCCTCATGGGGAGGAGAGCCAGCCGTCATCCATTCGTACTGGGAGGAGTCATCATCGTGTGGACATTTGGTGTAGTGTTCACCAGGAAACTCGTGTCGATCAACTACATGGTGGATACATGAATTGAACATCTCAACCAGCTTTTCACCATTTTGACCACATTTCTGCACACACCAGTATAAATGGTTGATGATTGCGGGTATCCATTTCATGAGCTCCTCACAACCTGAAATTTTAAAAGATTTTGGCATAAGATAAAGAGTTTTAGTATCCTATTTCAATATTCCTTCCCTCAACTTTTTTTTCATACTTAAATATTTGCCACTTGCTTAAGTATTGAGACATGGACGAAATTTTACACTGAAAGCTAATGAATGAAGGGTACCTTTCTTTTTCGCCACTTTTACTAGCTTTTTGGAAAGGTTCTTTGCCATGTGCCAAGGATCAAACTGGTGTATAAACTCTGCGAAGCGTTCGTCGACTCTCATCAACTTTTTGATCTGCGTATTACGGTCGGTTGAAATGACAAATAGCGATAGCATAGTGGCTAAACGTAAGATGACTCGGATGAATCCTTCTTTTTCCATTCCTGTCAAAATAATCAAAAAAGGTTAAAAAATTAAATATTTTATATCTTTCTAAACGAGAACGAATGATAAATTCAATAGAAACCCTTTTAATGTTTTGGAGTAAAAAACGTACATAAAAATGAAAAGATAATGGGTAATATATACTTTGCTTTAAAGTCTAATAAATCACCTTGCGAATTTTTGCATTCTTTCACATTCACCACTTCAAAATCGAGAACTTTGTTCGTTTCAACATCCATGGCAGTAACTGTACAATATGTTGCGTTATGCCCTGGACTGTCACACTGACCATCAACACTTAACGAAACTTTGTCCTCCCTTGAATTGGCCTCTTCGATCGATTCCTTTTGATGACTTTGCCATGTCCTTTTGATTTCAGGGAACAACTGAGCACCTTTAATAAAACAGATACAAATCATTAGTTACAGGGGAAAATAGGAAAATCATTAAAATAAAATGGGGGGGGGGGGCTATTTTGAAGTCAATCAACTGCTAATCACTTAACTATTTAGTTAATTAATTAATCAATTAAATCAATCATTTACCTCGCAAGTCAAAGAAGGCTGTCCGTCCCATAATTTTCAAGTTCAACACGTGGGCGAAACGTTTTAGTTTAGGATATGATATTCCTGCAAGTTCAGCAGCAGCAGTCACCATCAAATTTCCAATGCCTGTGAAGCAAAGAGTGTTTTAAGTGACGGGTTGAGAGCAAAATTCAGAATTTCTGAGACAGAGTTTTTTTTAAATCAACTTGAAATAATATTCTTCAACTGAAAAAATAACATAACCTGTTCTTTTTCCATCAATGGCGGATATACACCAATAAAACATGGGAAATTATATGTAACGTTGTAAAGAACGAAGCAACGGTAATGACATACCCTTAAAGTTAGTTGCTTTAGGCTGTGCTGACCACTCTGTCTCGCATCCTTTAAGACAGCTCATTTTTCGTCGGTATTGTGTACCTTCATTTTTAATTTTCTTCGTTTCGATGATTGCTGATCCACAGACTTGGCATGTCTTGAACAATTTATCAAGTTGGCTTTCGTAAACGAGGTACACATTATCTTTCTCAATACTGTATGCTCGTCCGGTATTAATCTTTAATGGTACCTCACTGTCTCCATCTTTCTCACTTTTTCCTCCACTTGGTTGAAAATCAGGATCATTTTTTTCGCTCCTTTCCAACGATTTTTCGAGCCATATGTCTGGTGTTGTTGGTGACTGAAAACTTTTGTTGTTGGCTTCAATGAAAGTGCTAAATGAAAACGAGAAACTTTTTATCATAAGTGATAAGATAGATTATCATAAGATAGACTCTCGGAAATCAGAAAGCATGTAAAACAAAGATAATATATTCACTTTGTTAAGTAATGTACCTGTGCAAAGCTTCGTTCCATGTTGGTGGGCTAGTTGCTTTTTCTTGAGTTTGGATAGTTGAAGTTGATGAAGTTTCGATAGGTTGTTGCTCTTGCTGACGATAGAATTTTCTACAATATGATGGAAACATATTGAATGAGCTTACAAGAAGGTCTCATCAGTGTTTCTGAAGTTCGTCACATATACTTTTAAAATACCTTTATGCATGCTGGTAAAAATAAGACATCGATTTATCGAGAAAATAAATACCTAATTGTTGCTGGCAAGGAAGGCAATCCAAGGGTATCTGCTAATGATTCAATCTCTTTTGTATTAAATACTCGTTCGAAGTCATCATCGAAAGTATGGTCGAGTCCAGCTGTATGCATTGAAGCATCGTTAGCATTCGTTGTTGCTTTTTCTTGTTGATCAACCGGATAGATGTCTTTTTTTGTTTGTACGCTCTTAGTTCGAGTTTTTACCTGAAAAATAAACGATGCACTGTTATTCCGTACAGATCAAACCACAAAAGCGACTACACTACAGAAACGGTCAGACAGCAGATACCTCACAAACTTTACATATTGAAAGAAAAATATACTGAGAACAAAAAGTACCTACTATTTTGACGCGATGATCTGTTTGAATTGACTTTTCAACCATTGTATTTTCCTTGTTTTGAATGGTAGGTGAAGATAATGGTGGCTGGTCATTTTCGAAAAATGGTTCCTGTGATTGCAAGTCAGCTGGCTCAACAACACTTTCTTCGTTAATGATTGAATCCAGCATCTGAGTAGAGATGAAAGTTAAAAAATAATTTCGATATTACAAATTAAACCAATTAATCTGTTAACAAATGTGAAAAGGCTTATTACTAGACTACATTATTGTATGAAAATTTCGCGGTTTCGCGGTCGAGGTCGAAAAACTTTCATGCAATTAAAGGCCAAAGTGTACCAACGAGTGTCATTATTAATAATTAAATAATCTCGATATACCTGACTCTTTCGGACTTTCGCCATGACATTTGGACGTGTATAAATATTTTGAGCACTGGAATGAGGCA
>JAUJPO010126767.1:0-21158 GCA_032270745.1 Tiaropsis multicirrata | reverse complement strand
AAAAGACAAAATGAAAGTTGTTATAAAATTTGATATCCAAGGGATGCTGATATTGAAAATTTCCAGGTCTTTTAAATCTTTTTTGTCAATATACTCCTGTATGGTTTAAGAATGAAATAGCCCATTATTTTTCTGTTTCCTCGTATGGGACAATTATTTTTATCTGGGTATTTTAAGAGAGTAATCATGATATTTTGTACCTGCATATCAGTATAAGTTTTTTTTTTGAAAGCCTAGAAAGCACGTTCAACGTTCAATTATTAGATTTTTGTGAAGTAACATAGCTAGCCACACCACCGTCGCACCTATTTTATCAAAGCAAAGCCCTAGCTTTTTTTTGGATAGATACAGAAACACTAACATATTCAAAAAAGTTGACTGCCAAATAAAAAGGGGTGACAGAATTAGACAGGGGTGACACTGATAGGGATATCTATGGTAAAGACCCCGTAAAGACCAATATTTTCTATATATTACAGGACTATTAAAGGGGGCGGGGTTAAAAAGGAGTGGTGAAAGTGAAAATGTGTTTGAGTTGACTGTTGCTGTTTGCCTATACTACATATTAATGTCAGGTTGCCTCTAATCGGGATCTCCACTTTTTGATGATTTTCCAATAAATCTCCGATACAAAATTCCAAAAATATTTTTCAATAAGGGTCTTAAAATAAAGATAATATGAAAAATCTATGTCCTTATATTATGATAAACATACATGCATGTATATATACATTTCTCAACATCTAACATCTATTCAAAGTGTAAATTCTAATATTACAGAAAAGGTGTTTGAAAACAAAAACAACTTTGGACCCTGTTGGAACTCACAAAGGAACTCATATTAATACCTAGCCTTAAAATTTCTTTGCTTCTTTTCTTTAAAGAAAATTACAGGCTCTAGTTTGATAAAAGAATATAACAATAAATATTATATAAACTTGCTATTTCCTGTCCAAAGCCAGCATTATTTTGCAAAATTTAATACCTTAAAGGTACTCATTTTTGCGCGTATTAATTTTCGCGGATCAAGAAAAATAGTTTTCGCGCACCAGACAATTGTCTTCAAATTATCGGCCTTTTTTTAAAGATAAATGCCACTTTCTGGTATAATTGGTATTAGTTGGTATTAATTTTTGCGCACTCCCTGACTACTGCGCATAATTTCGGTATTAATTTTCACGCATTTTTGTGCCTCTGCGCGAAATTGCGCGAAAATTAGTACCTTTAACGTATGCTGTTTTGTTTTGATTTTTAAAACAACTTACCCCGCAAAGTGCGCTTCTTATACTTTCGATTTCGTTAAATGTACTTTTGAAACATGTTTAAAAATTTCGGCAGTCGGCAATTTTACAACTACCCAACTCACGACTATGATCCTTTCCTAACTCTCGATAAAAAGTCTACAGTGGAACCTCTAAACAGAGAAGAAAAATATTTTGTCCGCTAATCAGAGGTGTCCGCCTTTTAGAGTGTCCGCTAATTGGAGGTTCTACTTTAGTTTTTATTTTTATTTTAGTGTTTTTCAAAACTTTTTTTTTGTATTGATGTAAAGGTCATCTATTTCTCCCAAATCATTTACACTTTTTGCGACAGATGATAGCAAAAATCAAATTATTTTCAACGATAATTTGTGTCATTTTCGACCATATGTCGTCTGGAATATAAAACGCTTTTTTCATAATAATTTCCAATGGATGTCAAATTTGAAATGTTCAACCAGTGGCGGAAACAGAAGGTTCTCAAAACATTTGATGGAGAGTGTTGTTTTTTGCTCATATTCCTTATATGGAAATCAACACTCTCCGTCACAAAATTTAAAGTACCTTCTGTCTGTATCCGCATCTGTGTCACCCAAGAAAATAAAACGATAACTCATTGTAAAATTAAAGTTACATAACTGCACTCTAATATTTCTCGAAACAGAATTCAGACTGTTATAACAGATCCTAACGAGATCTTCGGGGGAAGAACTCAAGGTAAGTGATCTACCGGACGTGCATTGCATTTTTGAGGTCCAGGTGCAGTAAGGGTAGAACATTTGAGAACATTTAAAAAATCTTTGCTAAGACTGGGGCAAAATTGCTCAAAAATTCACTGTAAGGATCGGTTGTTTTCAGAAATTGAATGTCCGAACGTACGGTAGTTGAAATTGATTGTTTGGACGTTAAAACAACGCCGTTTGGACGTTAAAACAATGTTTCACGTTTGCTGGGTAGTGTATTCAATTCTTTGCTGACGTCATGAGTAGCGAATTATTACGAGTTATTACCTCTTGTCTCTTTAATTTTATAATCCGCCCTAAAAGCCGCCTCCAGGGCGGAATGCTTGCTCCAAAGAGGATAATTGAACCAGTGGAAAAAAATTGGTTATCTCTCTCACCCCAGTTGGTGGAACAAAGAAATACAAAGAACCACCCCATTGAAAATACGAAAATCATTTGTCTGTACACTTTGCTACTTTTTTGTTAATTGTCTATCTAAAGAAACGTGATTTGGTCTGAAGAGTTTTCAGAAACTTTTTGTGGTAATTTAAAGCAGCAGAAAAATGAATTTTATTCACTTCTCCACAGGGGAAATTTACAGCAAAAAAGACAATCTGCACAACAGAGTATACTAACGTGGAAAAGCATCACCATTTGACCGTGTCGAAAGTTTAGACTTTCAGCCTATTGAGTGCACAGAGTGAATTTTTATTTTGGGATCTGAGAATTTATCGAGTCTGGGTCAGATCATTCTATATCAATCCATTTAGAAAAGAGTATTTTCATTTCATCATTGCACAGCTACATAGCGGTCACGTAGAAATTTTTTGAATAAATAACATTCTTTCAAATTTTACAGCATCACTGAAAAAAGCCACTTGAAGATATTGGTAATTGTTTAGTTCAACGTGTCTAGAGACATGCTTCCGACACATTTGAGTACTCTTTTAAGAATTACCATTTGATTATTTTTTTCTATTATTCACTTCGCGTTGATGTTCATAAAGTCAATATAAATTGTGCGGGGGTAAAAACGTAATGCTGGGTCATGTCCGGGGGCAATTTTGGATGTCCAGGAGTCGCTTGTCTGAGGGTAAAACTACTTTCCGGGGGTAAATCACGAGAAAAAGCTTATATTCTCCACCATCTGTATATTCTCCACCATCTGTATATTCTTTTCTGAAACAGCCCATCTAGAAGAAGACTTTGCTAAGGCCTAATCATTTTAGTCCGTCGCTTTTTTGTCGTGTCGAATTTGACTCCGAATTAAAGTCGGCAAAAGACCGACCGTCTTTTTCGAGCAAAGGTTTTGATTGCCGATCTTTTGGCGATCTTAAATACTTAATCAAAATAGTTTCGAGACAGCAAAAAAACGACCGACTTAAGTAGGCCTAATATAAAAGCATGTTATACTTAGGAAAGGTAAAAAGGAGTATCATTTGCTCAAAATTTTGCGCTGACTACATTCCAAAGAAATAAAATCCTTTTTAACTAAATCGGCTTTAAAAAGGACTTCAAGTAAAAGTGTTAAATTATTACGTCACACACAGAGAAGAGACGTATCAAATTAGCATCAAATTGAAAATTTCGAAATGGGTACGCGAAATCTAAATAAAATTTACCGTTAATCCTGTCATGTATTTTTCAAGTGTTTGTACTAAAAATTGATTATCAGAAATTGTGACTCCATCAAAATTCCATCCATCCCTCAATTGCATGACAATTTTTTTAATCCTTAGGCTTAGAGCCCACATGACGAAATTTAACGTTCTGAAAAGGCAGTTTTACCGGACCGCAGTCTCTTGGCTATAGTTCAAGGCAACTTCATTTTAAGGCATATAAACCAAACGCTTTCAGAAAGAGTATGAAAAGAGCTTTCTAAAAGTACCAAAATCTTTGTCTATCTCTCATGCTATTAGCCTTGACGGTCGTTTGAAGTTTGGATTTTCAAAAACACTATGGAACCTAAGGGCTAAACCTATAAGACTTGAAATCTCAGGATCGTCGCTGGTAAGATTTGTGTGTCACACATTTTTGGTCAAATCAATGCTTGTCCGGGGGTTGAAATGTAAAGGACTAGGGAGTAAATTATGTATGATGCTTTTATTTTCCACCCCCTGTGTATTACTCAAAAAAGCCTTCGAAAAAGACATATAGGGACTATCTGTATTCTTTGAACCTAAAATGAGCTTAAAAAACATCGTAAATAATTCGAATATAATGCTTATAACAAGAGCATGTTTTTATTTCCAAATTTCGATTCTCGCATTCATAAAACATACCAGACTCGCCGGCGTCCGACGACACGAGGCCGCCGCCACCGCGACGCATATTTTAAGAGTTTTTAACATCAAGTTTGTTTATATACGTCGAAATGTACTCAAAAGGAACAATACTTGACAATGAATAATAAATTTTTATGTTGTAACCTCTAACCCTTGACGAATGTCTTTTTTTGTATTGTTTAAGTGATTCTGAAAATATGTTTTTCGCGACAAACAAACAAAAAAACAATAATAAGGGGGTTACTATGAGCAGTTTTTCTGCAAAAAGGGTATACTGTATAGGTCTGTCAGTTGGTAAAAAAATAATCCGACTGCCTGAATGAGGGGATTATGGGTTTATTCTTGTTGAAGTGTTTTTGGATTGGATATGGCTGGTATTGAGTGAGTAGTACGGTTGTACTGAGTGGGGTGCTTGTTGAGATACTTACCGCTGCAATCAATAAGCAAAAGCCGTAAAACTGAAATCCATGGTAGCCATGACGTAATCTTTTATAAGAAAGCATCCTAAAAATAGTTTTGAGTTTTTGGCAAACATCCGGATTTTTGGGATGTTTCCGTAGAAAAGATGACGTAATGGATATTCATGAATTAAAAGCAGGAACGATGAAAATAAGTGTGGAGAAAACTGTTAAGCTTAAGTTCTAGTAGGTAGTGGCTGATACAAAAGGTTCTCTTGACGAATACTGTTGCTTTTGCTCATATTCTTCATATATGGAATGTCAAGACTCTCCTTCAAAATCTCTGAGTACCTTCTGTATTGGCATCTGGTCCAGTATGTTATACAATGCGAACAATACAATGTATAGCTTTAGATCTTTTTGCCATTTTCCCGTTTACTCAATGTGCATTTTCATACCGATTGCGTCCAGGTGTGACAATTTTGACAGAATTTCAGTGCACAAATGTTTTCCAAAGACTTCACTTGAAATGAGAGAACAATAGAGCATCTAGAGACACCTTTTAGAGTTGAAGTTATTTTGATTAAGAGCTTGAAGTATGAAAATCGGAAGTAAAATGTTTTTCCTTGAGTGCAAAACAAAAGGAAGTGGGTGGCAAATATAAAGAATGTTTACGGCTTGGAAAATATTATTTCTCAGAGTTTTAACGTGTATACAGCACACCCAGTACATTAATATTTGACAATTTTTAGGTCACTGATAGATAGATTTATTTAATAGAAATAAGCCCTGAAATGCATACATGAGAAAGAAGAACTTGAACAGGCCAGGTTGGATTGAAAATTTTACTGTTTACAAATATTTCTGGTGCAATGCTGGATTTAGAAATGAGCTCCTTCCTTACAAAGTTGATGTAAAAGGTCAACTACTGCTACCAGAGGGCAGCTATACTGTGTTTTTGCTGATTTTCTACTATTTAAAAAAAATCTACAACCTTTTGACCGCCATTGTCAAACTTTAATTGATTGCTAACCTTAAAATATAATTCCTATCTTTAGAGACGGATTTTAAAAAGTTGTTAACACACTTTAAACACGGTGACGACGAAACCAAGAAAGTAAAAACTCGTTGACAAACCATCAAAATATCAAATTTGCTTACACAAAGAGAAAAAAAGAGAACCAGTATTTGGCAAGGATGAATTCGTTGATGATTCTTGTGGTTTTACTTGCAACTATTGCCAGCACCAGCTGTCAGGTAGGTTCCGATTTGTTGGTTTAATCTTGTTTTCCCATACACCGTTATATTTTTTGCATTTTATCAAATGATCGGATGATGAAGCCACTGATTTCTATCTTAATGCACTGGATCAGAGGATATCCACTACCCTAGCAAGATAAATTTGTGCGAAACTATTTTTTGCGGATTCTAGTTTGTGAAAGAAAATGCGAGAAAAATTTTTGCGAATGTTTGTTTTTGAAGATTTTTGCGAGATTAATTTTTGCGAATTGGGGCCAAATTCGAAAAAATAAGTATCGCAAGATTTTATCCCGAATAAGGTATTTTGGCATTGGTGTTCAGTTAGGGTAAAAAGTGTTGTTTTCGTTTGGTAGAAAATGAAAACTAGCTGAAGAGTCAGAAACAAGATGGTGGATTTTTTTTTATCAAAAATGGATTCAGTTTTAACGTGAATCTGCAAGGAAATATGTAGAGATCAGTAGATGTATCCATTGTTGGTTATTAGAGAATTTTTAAAGGATTATTGACTACCTACAGTCAAGCTTGCCTGTCATTTTTCTACTGTCAGAAGGGTATCAAAAGTAATCGCATTACTACAGTAAACAAATCATCAAAGAAAATTTGGATCCTATCAATTCAAATTTCGTGAGTAAACAACAAATAAGCAAGAAATAGAAAGAAAAAACAAATAATATAAACAAATATAAACAAATTAAAAAGAAAAGTTAAAGTTTTTTAACCCAGCAGATACGCATGACGTTTTTTTAACGTTCAAACAACGTTGTTTCAATATCAGAACGTTATTAGGACGTTGAAACAATGTTGAAGTAATGTCTGCTGGTGGAAGTTGTTGAATAAAAATGTAATGACAACATTTAACTCAACATTAGCCAATGACCAATGACGCCCAAGATGAAAAATACCTTCATGAAGGCAGTTTGGCGTGCTTTTAACGAGGTGTGATAATCCAATAGAAAAAGAAATTCATGTTTTCAATAGTACATGACGGATATCGAACATTTTGTCAATTATTGTGTTGGATTACTGACATCCTGTGCCCATGAATACACGTTTCTTTATAAGAACATTAAAAGTCCAAGAAGTCGAAGAAACCTTCTAATGTTCTTAACTTTTTTGGTTTCAAGCCTTAAAATGTTCTTAATTAAGTCTTTTAATTCATGTGTACATAATCAAAAATGAAAAAATGTTCTTATTTCTATACTCTTGATTCTACAAAGCCTCGAAATCTTCTGATGTGGTTGCGACCTGTTTTTTGTTAACTGTTACACAAAAGAAAGTTTGTTGAAATATTGCTTTTGTCACTTTTTATAAAGAATTCTTGCTTTTCTCACTACTCCCATTAGGCAATCATGACCATTTACAGTATCTTCTCATTTCAAACCTGCTCAGACTTGATTTAAATACAAAAGATTTTACAATTATTGCCCTGTGTTAGTTTGGGAATTGCAATCTTTTGACCAATTTTTACAACTATAGTATTGAATCTCTAGGGAGTTATAATATTGCTTGCAGTGTTTTAGTAACTTTACCGATTTTTGTATATCAAATGTCAAAAAACGATATGCCGTGTGATTACAAATCTAGCAAATAACGAAGGAATTAATAAGTTGTCTGATAATGCCGCAAGAAAAAGACTGATAGCTTGGGATGGATTTTGAGATTGCGATAATGGAAAAGTAATCTTACTATATTACTTCTTTACTTTCTATTATACTAATTCGCTTTCTAAGACCTAGGTAAAAACTACATCGCTGCAGGATGTAACAAAACGATTTGCAGTCTCCTTATTATTCAAGATCAGCTACACTTCATGTAGTTTTGTATTCAACGTGAAATGTTTAAATTTATGACCTGCCCGAATATTCATTCGTTCATTGTAGGAAGTCTGGTTAAACGTCCATTTAAATTCACAAGTCCGTGGTTTGCCTCACTAATAAAAATAGTGGCACAAATCCAACTTTTTGGAATGTTTGCGTAGTAAAGATTACGTAATGGATAGAAGCTATGTAATGCAAGATAATAAATGTCTTACTTGCTAACATAAGTGATAATACCAAAATCTTCATCTTTGTTATTGCTATCTGTGTCTATTAGGATGATGGGATAATTCTACTGGAAGATAAAATTTTACAGTTTAATACATCTTTGATTTTGATTTATAGACATTGAAAAGAAATGCTTCCTGGTCTAATTCCTGAGACAAAACTACTTAAATATTTCAACCTCAAATATGACAAGCAGACGCAACGTTTTTAGGTTTGAGACAGTTGACCTGCCGTAAGGGTACGTATATTTGCAGGAATTTAATTTTGTGGATTTTGGGCTTTTTGTTGTTATAGAACAATAGTTTTTGTTATAAAACAACACAAGCCTCAAAATTACAAAGGTTAGTTCCCGCAAAAATTTGTACCTTTGAGGTATTACAACAAGGCAATGCTCCCTCATTGGAGATAATGGGATTACGGGATTTATTGGCATTTTTTTAATGATGTTTCAGGATTTCGACAAAAATAATAACGGGAAAACATACTGCGACTGCCTGCAGACAAACGGTATTCCTGTAATTTTTAACAATACTTCGGTATTTTGCCAAAGAAAAGTTGGCTCCTCCAGTAATTTCAATTTCAGGTTTTTACCAAAGTGACGATGAACCAACTTCAAATCAATTTTCCCGGCTTTGGCTGAAGCTTAGTACACTTTGTTAAATTACGGGTAGCCGAACTTATTGTTCTAAAAGGAACGAAATTTGGTTGGGCAGTACTGAAAGAATTAAGGGGTTTAGGGATTCATCATTCTCAGATGCCACTCTCATGTAAAAAATATAAACCTTTCCTACCTTTTGACAGCGAGTTTGTAACTTTGGAAAAAAAGCAAAGAGCAGAGGTACTTTTTGATAATTTTATTTTTGAAACTAAATACGATGTTGTTTCTTCAGCCTTAGCATTTGTCATAATATTTAAATTACGTTTCGTAAATAACGAAATCTAAACATTTCATAATTAAATAAACAAATATTTAATTTAAATTCAATGCATAAGAAAATATTTTATTCAAATCATTTCTTGAGTTTGATAGACCTTTTCATAGATTACTTCACGAACAGTCCCGAACAACGACTGCCTCGTTTTCATACAACTACCAAGGTGACTATGTCTCACGAGACTCAAAATGACACATAATCTAATCTATATGTAGAGTCAAGTTTTGATAAGCTCCCTTGGGATTCAGTTACCATATCGCTCAATTCTTTATGTTATTTATGAAAACATCTCAGAAAAAGTTTATTTACATGATTATACATTGCGATGCATTGCTTATCTTTGGTTTTGGTAAAAAAGCTCAATTGAAGGGTTCATTAAGGGTTTGGTTAGATGGGAATCCCGTCTACATCCGATTCTTTTCCGACTCGAAAGTAGACGGATCACATATTGGATTGATTTTTCTTCAAGATCTTGAAGAAATGCTCTGATTGGCCAAAATTCCTATTGTTTTTTATGCGTGAGTTGAAATTCGTGCGATTTGATTGGTTTAATTTCTCAATTGTCATTTTGATGCGGAATTCAAACTGCGCAATGTTACCATACTAATTTTGTCTCATGTGAGCTTGGTGAAACGGGTAAAAATTTGTATAGATCCAGACTAGGGTTTGGTTGAATTCAATTCAATTCAAATTTATTTACCTAACAACATGTTTGAAAATAATGAAATACAGTCATGTTAATACAACCCTTGTTATTCGCTACAACTACACTTATGGTAATATCTTTCCCAGATGTAACATATATTCCGCTAAAAAAATAAATATATGAATCCATTTAAGGCATTTCAGGAAAATGTTCGTTTAGATTTTTAAAGGTTTTCTAACAAATGTCGGTTTTTTTTACTATATAAAACAAATTCAAAAAAAATATAAAAAAAAGCAAAAATTATATACAAAAAATTTCCAAAAAGATCTGTGTGTTGCAACTCAACTACATTATATTATTGTTATTTCTAAGAAGTTAAAATCACTACAGAAATATACCCAAAGGCTCTGGGTGCCTAGCAACGAGACTAATATTCATTTCAAGCGTCAAAGCAAGATCTATCAAAACCAGTTCATTAAATTCTACACTCTCCTAATAATATTATTGTTGCTAAAATCTTTTCGGCTTTACACATTTTTTTTATAAGAACGTTGTAGAGTAGAACAAGAAGCTTTCAGATGTTCTTAACTTTTTTAAGCTTAGAAATGTTTTCCATAATTTATTCTCTCAAAGTCAAAGTTTTTTTTCAATAAAGTTTTTTATAAAAATATATAAAAATAGTTTTCAAAATGGCTGCTAAAAAAAAAGTCACAATCTCTATCATACAACCGGAATATATAACATATAACACCTATAATACCGTAACATGTGTTACACTATAAAATACAATATAATTACAACATTGAACCTATTACCAATTCGATACAGTATATTACATATTATTTTTTAAAAATTTTGTCACATTTTTATATATATAATATCTAATATCACATTTTAAACGTTTCTCAATAAATAAATTTTATTTCTAAATATGTCCAAAAAGAAAAGTTTTCTCGTCGTTTTGTCTTTCGCAAAATATATAAAAAATATCTCTAAAAGTTAGAAGACAACTATATTACATATAAATAAATAAGTACCAATCAATCACTCATATTTTTGGTTGTGTTTTATATAAACGACAGACTGGTTGACTGGTCGCATATAAAAGTAGTTTGAAATGAAGGATTGTTAATACGGAGTATTTACCATAGTGGTATTGTATGGAAGATTTTTTTCCCGTTAAAGACTTTCGCAGAGAGCTCTGCATTAAGGCTTTCTTACATTCTCGAAATTTGCTTCTATCGATACCCCTTACAATTACATTAAGTGTGGTAGATTATTTTTCAATAAAAACCCTATTCAAATTAGTCTAAAAAAGCCAATCCTAAGACTATAGTAATATTATGGTCATTAGTTTTAATATTAGGGAATTGAAAGCTAAATTATCTAATTTGTTTCATCTGTATAAACTTTCTCTTAACCAACCCGGTACGTCTATTCTATATCCTCCACCAATCAGAAACATCCATGTTATGCCCACCAATCAGAAAGCTTCTTGGTTTTTCCTGCGCCAATGGAAACACTTTTGGCCTTCATTCTACCAATCAGAAACCAGTCAGCGTGGGCGGATGAATAGATGAACTGAAGAATGGAGACGGGGTGCTTCGCTCAACTTTAATGGAATTTTCAAGCTCTTCCAAATCTTCGCTCAGTAGAACTTTATTATCATTCAAAGACGGATTCTCACTTGTATCGATCAATTCATTCCAAAATTCATCGGTCTGTAAATCTTCTTGATTAAACAATAAATCATGTCCAAAGAGTTCTTTAGCAGCGTTTTCAACTAGCCCGTCATCTAGCCTCTCCTCTGATTTCAACTCCATCATAGTTGGCTCTCGTTTGATTTTAAAACTGAAAGTGTTCGTGTTCAACAACTGAGGTGGCTGTCGATTCTCCGTAATATGACTGTCCGGTACGATGTGCTCTGGCGAAGGAGTTTTTGTTTCGTCTATGGAATCGTCCTCCAGTGAGTCACTGGATAAACTCAGTTCTTCTGAGAAAAAAAAAGCTGTAAGAAAGTTAGTTTGACCATAGTCAGTATAAAATACACTGGTCTGGCAATGCGTATTGATATATCTTTTTGTCAACTTTTTCTTTGTTTAAAACAAAAGTCAAATTCCAATTTGCTCACTTATTGATCACGTTACCAATATGTTCTCTTGGGATTGGTCTATTTTTTTATCACATGATCAATGAGTGAGCACAACAAACCAATTTGCGTACGCAAGTTCAAAATGTAAACAAAAGACAAAAACAAAAGACTTCCAGACCAGGGTTTTTATACTGACTATGGTTTGACAACTCTGGTCTCAAGCAGACACATGACGTTATTCCAACATTGTTTCAACGTCCATGTAACGTTCTGCCGTTGGATTACGTTCCGTGCCTGCTCGTTAAAGTGAACGATAAAGAACATCCCTGGTTTAAAACTTTTTTCATTCCGTTTTTGAATAAGTTGGGAAATTTTAAGCCCTATTTGAAAGTACTCTATAATTTTTAAAGATTTGTTTTCCTGGGTAGGCTTATCTTATTCAAGGGAACTTACTAAATGTTTTAGCTTACCTATGTATCTCATTCAAGAAGAGTAATTAGTTTCCATATATATAAGGTAATAGCATGGAGTTAGTACACACTCCTCCAGAGTTTATATGTGTCTGATCGAATTAGGGAATGTGTCGATTTATGGAGTCGATTAAACCAGCAGACACGTGACGTATCTCAACTTTGTTTCAACGTCCAAATAACGTTCTGATGTTGAAACAACGTTGTTTGGACGTTAAAACAACGTTCCCTGCCTGCTAGATAGTCACTTACCAGGATTTGCCATGCTTGCTTTAATGGCTTCCGGATGTTTCTTCTTCCATTTTCTAATTTCTCTACGCAATTGGTCCTTCTTTTCCGGTTTCAAAGACCATAAACAACCTTTCCGCTGTGAAGTGCCGTCCGGTCGTTCTAATTTGCAGAAAGCTTTGTTCAGGGACAGGTTATGGCGAACGGAATTCTGCGTGTGAGAAAGAAATATATAAATAATTAAACGAAATATTAAACAATTGATAACTATGTAGTATGGTAAGATCAATCTTTAAGTGAACAGGTTAGCCTCATTTCGTTCATACATTCAAGCTCATATCTAAACAACAAAAAAGTATTCTTGCAGCTGATAACTTTTAAGGACCTTTAAATTCACCAATCATAAACAATCATTGGAAGTGATTCAAAGAAGATGAAAATTCTCGTAATCTTATTCTAATGTTTTTAGCTTTAGCTTTAGCTAAATGTTGTCAGATCACTATATAAACTCCTATTGAGACCCATACCCTTTGGAAATTATAGATTCAAAAACCGTCATCTAACTGTCAAAAGAATTTCCACTGCGTCGATGATACAGGGGTCTTAGAATTGAAAAAAAATGAAACATAAAATAAAACATATATTTTTTTACCTTCCATCCGTCAGGTGCTGTTTTGAAGTATGGGAAGCGTGATCTGAATAAAATAGAATGATTGAAATGGTCATGATAAGAGATGGAAAAGAACAATGGAAAACGAAACGACAAGTCAATAAATCAAATAGTTGTTGATTTAGTAAGTTTGCATTTTATACTTTCGTTTCAGTCCACTCTTTCTAAAACAGCCCTGAAAAAAATATTTCGAAAATCAAGAAAACTTTCACGTAAATCGGAGAAAATTTTGCAATTCACGCATTGAAAAATTCATTTTCCACGCATCACGCAAGGAACCTAAATTCAGGCATTCACGCAACTTTTTTTTGAAATTTATTCATTCACGCAGCAACGAAAAAAGCCTATTCACGCAATCACACAAACTGCTGTAGGGCGTCTTTGTGGTCAACTGGAATATGCTCCACTTTAACACCCTAATGAAAAGAAGACCCTGCTCCCCTTTAACACCCTAATGAAAAGAAGACCCATTCTTTTCACCCCATTAAAATAAATGATCAGCTCAGTGAAAATTTGGAGGTTTACCCACCATAATATTCATCGGCCAAATTGAGACCATGTCGTTCTTTAGTACAAAAGTCTCTAAAAATTGCTTGAATAAAAGAGACAAATTTTTGTTTCGATGCTTTGTTCTCCAAACTCGTTTAAGAGACTTTACTACGGAAAACTTGGGCTCAATTTGACATCTCCATACCCTCACACAGTGACATATAACAAAGGGATACAATAAACGCCAACCCAGTGGAAATAAAGAACAAAAGATTTAAACCCTGGTTAAAAACTTTTTTTCATCCTATCCTACACATTGAATGTGTACGTTGTTCCAACATTGTATCCAGATAACATTTTGACATTGAAACAACGTTGTCTGGAACTTCCATACCCACCTGGGTATAGACTTTGATAACTACTATTGCATAGAGACAAGAGTGTTTTAAATATATACTTTTTCACCTTTGAGGAGGAGTGTATTTTTCACAGTTTCATGAAAAAATAAGTTCATAGGAGTTTGACCGAAAAAGTGCCTTCATCAGAACAGTTGTAAAATCGTAAAATCTTTAAAATTGTGGTGACTGGAATATTTGTTTCAGGAATGCCAAGAAAATCTTGCTCAATGGGAAAGATTTATGGATTTTCCCGGGTTTATTGTTGACTGAAAGTCTGGAAAAATTGTTTTTCAGAGAATGTTCTTAATCCCAACAGACACAAGACGTTTTTTAACGTTGTTTCAACATCTTTACAATGTTTTAACGCTGGAAAGACGTTTAAACAACGTTGAAAAAATGTCTTGTGTTTGGTGGGATGTTACTGGAGTTATAAAAATGTCTCCTTTTAGCTGATTTACGGTAAAATGGTATTCATCACGTAATCTTTTATACAGACACGTGCTAAAAATCAAGGTGTTTGTTTGTCACCAGTTTTGAATTTCTAACAATTAATTTAATAACAGATGTTTCCGTTTACGTAATGGATATCATAAATTAAATTTATGATGACTTTTGGGAGGCCAGAAAGACTCTAGGAGTGCGTTTTAAAAGTTTCAATAATCTGCTAAAATCCAATCATGCCGTCCGAATTTTAGTTGTTTTTATTATAAATAATTAAAATCATTGAAAAAAATATTTGAAAATCAGATGCATGAATAAATCATGCGTGATCATATGATTTGTAACGGTTTCATTGATGACGTCATTTTTAGTTTTATCACCTGTTCATATTCAAAAAGAGTTTTATGTATTGATCATTTAAAAAAAGTTTTTTTTTGAAAAAAATAGCTTGATGATTTTAGGAAATTTCCTTTCCTTTTATCATGTACTAAAAAAAATATTGGTCGTTTAATTTCCATGAAATATTTTTAACAAGTTTACAACCTTAAAACCACAATCTTGAATTTATTCTATTTTGGTTACATACCGTTACCTGTTTTCGGGATGTGTGATTGAGTCTGAAAATTAGCGTGATCTCGGGATTTGGTTTACCGCTGGAGAGAGGCTCTTATCTTGGCACAAGAAGATACGCGGTCTAGAAACTTTTGTCTGAAATATTGCACGAATTCATCAGTTTAGAAAAAATAAAGTACGAATAAAACTTACTGCATATATTTGTAAATTTCACTGACCGGAAGGCTTCCTTGCTCACTATGTCTTAACGCCATTGCTATTAAGCACGAGTATGAAAAAACGGGTTTCGGGAAAATCTTTTGCCCGTTTTGTCCTAATTGTTCTTTGGTTTTATCATGATGGTTTGTCGTGTATTTCTGTTGTTGTTGACCAATTGTTGTTTGTTGCTGAGTCTGTTGTAACTGTTGTTGAGAAAGCTCGTTTTGTCTGCTTTGTTGGTACAGGTTTTGTTGATGCTGTTGCAAGACCTGAGATTGAGCGATTGGCATAAATGTGATTGGTAAGGCCTGTATTCCACCACGATTTGTCGAGAATTGAACTGGCATGTTTGTGTTCGGGTCAACCATGAGAGAGATGGTCGGTTGTCGCGTGGGCGCTTGTTGTGGTTGTTGATCTATAGGAAGACCGACGTTGTGTACGTAGTGCAGGTTGGAGAGGTCGCGCGGGATGGATTGGCGGTCGATCTTCATGGGTGTTCGTCCTATGAAAAATATTTGAAAAATAAAATGTTCCAATAGAAATTTTGCTTTCGGTGATCACCTCTACATGTAAAGTAACAGTCAATCATTAAGCAGTTTAGTAAAACCTTTTGGAATTCATGTATATCCTAAGCAAAGCGCACTTCAAAATATTTATTCGAAGGAGAATAAAAGCGCGGCATAATGGGATTATTATAAGGTTATTGCAAATTCGAGGTGGATCCTTTGGTAATCGTCGAAATTCTACAATTTTTTGTACTCTTAAAAACTGATTCAAAGCAAAAGTTTCTGTGCAGTGGATACAAAACGTTCTCAAAATATTTGGCGGAGATTGTTTGCTTTTATTTATTCTCCTTATTTTGAAGTCAACACTCTCCGTCAAAGGTTCTGAGTACCTTTTGTACACTTTTTTAATAAGAATAATTTTATAAGAACATCGGGCCTCAGATTTAGTTGTAGATTTTTCCAAAAACTATGAAGGACTCACAATTTGATCATGTATGGGAATTTTGTGAAAATTCTACAAATTCTTTTTTCAAAACACAAATTTACCTTGCTCCAGGTCCTGCAGCTCTTGTAGGTAATCGCCATAAGTGAATTGAGTATAACCTCCATTGCTTGAGTTGTGGTGTAGATCAAATTCAATGTCGTGAACGGCTATGGAATCTAAATCACATACATTGTTGTTTTGGTAATGGTTAAACATTCTAAGGTTTGGTGGCGTTGGTGATTGTGAATGTGGTGAAGTATTGAGGACATTGATCCTTATCCAAAGCTGAAGTCAGATGTCTCCGAAAGAAAAATTGGTGGTGGATTCTCCAAGGTCAGAATCCACAAAGTTTCCAAGAACCAAAAGAAAAATTGATGAGATAGGTGGATGGATTCTCAATGTCAGAGAAGCCACAAACGTCTAAATGCAACCGTAATGCAATAATACACTAAGAAGGAAGAAGGAATATGGAAGTTGTCACCAATCCTTAACCATAGCTGATCGGTCCATCTTTAAAAATTCATATTTTTAATATATATTTTGTCTGAAAAAAATGAAATGTAATGATACTACGCTTGACTTTCGATATTAAAAATATGGTTTTATCATCATAGTTAAAACGTTAAACAAACAATGTTTATTAATTCGATAAACTTGAAAACAGTAATTTTTGATAGATGCTAGCTCTCTGCTGCAGAAAATGCAGAAATTATGCTCAATTATAACGAATAAACGAACAGTTATCTTTCCAGGTTTGTTTATCTCCAACTTTTCAAACAGAACTGTGTTTCTGATGTTCACTCTTCACGCATGGTTGACTTCCTTGTTGTATTTCTGGCTTCTGATTGGCTGATTCTGCTAAATGAAGCCTTTTGATTGGCTCCTGTATTCACCTATTGTTTGAGAGCAGGTGTGGAATTGTTTCTCAATTTAGAAACATATGCAATGAAATGCGTTCTTCAAAATAAAAAAATGCTAAAATAATGGAGATTAAAAATTAAGATACTATTGTTAAGAAATAATAATTGAAAAAAATCAGACAAAAAATATTTTTCAGTCTGCTTTGGGTTGAACAATTTTACATCGTGTCTTTGATATAATCAATGACGAGCTTCAATTTAATTCACACCCAACAAAATTATTCATTCACACAGCTGATCAAATAAATTTTGCAATATTTGATAGACACTGCGGCAGTTTTACTCACATTCGGTTTAATTAGATCATTATAATTCTTAAAATATCTTGAATAGCTTCTTGCAAAATATTATAGCAAGTTGAAAAAAAAGCCGGCTTGATTATGAAATAATTTCAAACTTGAAATCAACTACAGAATATATGATCTGTGTGTATTAGTATTGTTTCATGACCAAAAAATTCATTACATTGTGACTCAAATTGTTCATATTTCAAATTGTAACATCTGACGTCATTTAAAATACGTGATTTTAAAAGTTCTTGGGATGAACCACATTAAATAGATCACATACCTTATATCACAGACCCGGTGGACCCCAGGTCACACTGGAAAAATAGCTCCAAAAGATGTCCCCGGCGCAAAAATAGCATAGAAATTTATTTCCACTGGAAAAGGCCCATCCCATTAGAAAGCAATATACTTCATTGAAATTTGTCATCACCATGGATGTTTTTCTAACAAATCTAGAATTTCGTATCCTTAGTGTAAAATATTTAAATTTTTATATCTCCGTTGAATATTATATCTCTCTTTATTTATCCTATTAAAGTTCCCCCCAGAAATTACTTTTCGTGGCGTTTAGGGTTCAAATATATAATTAAATTTTTTTTTTGAAATTGTTGAATTTTTTTATTTATAGTGAAAAACGCGAAAATAAGTCGCAATGAAAATGATTTCATTGCTAGATAAAATCACTTTTTCAAATATCACTATTGTTTCTGAATTTCTTTGATGTTTTTGAAAACAACCCGAAAACAACCACATGGTAGCGCGCATATTTCAATTCATGATTCTGTCTGAATTGGGTATTTTAACAAACAATTTACATAAGCATACTTACATAAACTACTCAGGCTACTCAAAGTGAGAGAAATAAATTATTTTTGTTATCGTGTCAAAAATATTCAATGAATCGAGGTATTTTTATATTCAATCAATAGAGAACAGGTATCTTCATACAAAATGTCTACCATTTTGAATTGAATGGATGCAGTAAACATATTGCATGTTGGCTTGGAAACGTTAAATAACAGTTTATAGCGAGGTATCACCAATTGGAATACCTCTCGAAAGTTAAAAACATTGTCTTGTTTTTCTCTTGTTCGAAATTCCACAAAATAAATTATGAAACAAAACGTTCACATGTCCAAACTGGTATTTCGCTTTTAATTTTAAACATGTTTGTCCTAAAATTTGATATATCTTTGGATAAATTATATTTGTAAAGACTTTTATTTTTTTATCCTATACTTATCTTCTTTTTGATATTTGATATTTGGCTTCTGCACTCCTTTCAGCGTCAAAACAGAAAGTGCGCTATTGTGTCTTGTTTTGTATCCTATTTTTAACATATACGGTGAAGAGAGAGAAAAAAGAAATTGATTAGGTAATTAGTGGGAGTTTCGAATGTTTTTTTAACGAGGTCAGAAATAAAAAGAAAAATGAAAAGGTGAAAGCGTTTCAATTCGTCAAATTTTTCTGTCTTTCTTACAATTTATTTTTCACAAACTAGTGAATTTGAAAACATATATACCCACAATTTTATTAAATTATAACATATTTTACCATATATTTTACCGATATTTTATTTACAAAAATTTGTAAGCACCCATTGCTTTTATAAAGGGATGAGAGGACACCATTAGTTCAAAACGTATTCTCGAGAATGGTATACGGGAAAATCCAGAAGCATCCACCGACGGAAAATATCTGTTCTTTTTTGCCAGCTGGAGGGTTTTTACCAAAATAAGAACAAATCTCAGATTTTCAGGACATCAATTTTAAGCTCAGAACAGATAAAATTTCTTTACAGAACAGATCGAATTTTCCAACTTGACAAAGAAAAAGTTGTCATAAAAGAAATAAAAAGACATAAATTTTAAAAAACGTAAGTACAGATAAAGAATCAGCTCTTCCTGCAAATATCTGTTCTTTTATGCCAGGTAGATTGCGCAATATTGTAAGAACAGATCCCTTTATTTCCAGCTTAACATATTTTTCGATGTAAGTGCTTGGAAATGACGTGACATCGAAACTTTAAACTGTCACGAACTGTCTGTAGCATGAAAACAACACTAAAAACACACGTGTTCTAAGAACAGATCATGAAATCCTTGAATGTTCTAAAGAACAGATAAGGTTTTTCCAGCTGGAAAATTGAAGAACAGATACGGTTTTCTAGCTGGATATAAATATATGTCTGATTTTTATGAAGAACAGATAGAAATTTCCAGCTGTCAATAGAAATAGAAATCGCTTTCCATTATTGCCTAAGAACAGATCGATTTTTTCAGGTGAAGTAATTTGGTTAGTCAAGCAAAAAAATCTAAAAATTGTATGAATTCGATTAAGTTACGATTAAGTTTGATTAATACAAAGAGTTTGACTAATTCTTAATTGAACCGTGATATTGCAAAGAATTGTCAGAGTTCGATTAAAGTTTGAAGCCGAACACAATCGAACACCAATCGAAATTTACCAAAAGATTCAATATATTTCGATTGTTTCGATTGAGTTTGATTATGTTCGATATTGTTCTTGTAAAAAAAGGCTATATGTATTAGTCGATTTTTATTTTGATAACATACAACATATAGCTAGGAAGATAACCACAAATCGAAAATGAATTTTCTTGCTTATTTCCCGTTTTTAACGAAAAATTAAAAAATCGAACACAATCGGACGCAGTCATACACAATCGAACGGAAATTATTTTCGATTGCCGAACAATCAAACAATCAAAATTTACCAAAAATTTGGTGTTCAATTGATGTTCGATTGTGTTTGGCAATCGAACACCAATATTTCGATTGCGTTTGATTGTTTCGATTGTTTCGACAATCAAAAATTTTGATTGACATCTTCTGGAGCTATCAATTGTATCAAGTACAACCTCCTAAATTATAACACAAAAAAGAATGAATATGCAAATATGCGCTCACAGATGCCCACCAACTAACATGATGAACATAATCAAAACACTCTTCTCTAAGCCGTTTCCTCAGTGTATAAAGGCGTACAAAGGCGGATAGTTGAAGAAACTAGGGTAACTGAGAAAACGACTTAAAGGGGGATATTTTGACTTTGTGCTGAGTGCCAGGCCACAATAATATCTAGGTGTACACCTAGATATTATTGTGGCCTGGCGTATAAAAGTGGATAACTGAGGAAACTGGGGTAACTGAGGAAACGGCTTAGAGGGGGTGTTTTCACTATTGCTGAGCCAGGGCGCAATAATATCTAGGTGTGTGGCGTATAAAGGGGGATAACTGATAAAACTCGGATAACTGAGGAAACGGCTTAGAGGGAGATGTTTTGACGATGTGCTGAGGCATAATAATATCTAAGTGTATGGCGTATAGAGGCGTATAAAGGCAACCTCGATTCCAGGGCGAACGGTCGGCGGGTGCGCGGAAAAATGATGAGATGCAAATTAATAGGCTATCTGGCAATAGGAAGCCTACCTTTACGCCCTGGTACGGGCTGTTGAAAATGCATAAAATCAGAACATTTCTTTTGAGCGGGTTTTAGATGAGATGAAGGATGAAGCAAGAACTCTACACGGCACAAATGGTAGTGGTCTTTTGTTTTGGTTGGGTTCGGCTTGCAGTTCGACTTTCAAATTCAAAAAAAACGTTTGTAAATTCAACTGGGTTTAAATTTTATGCAAATTATGTCACCAGGCTGCCGTTCAACTAGATGAAGTAAATCCACGAAAGACTAAATAAAGACGATGGCTGGGGAATAAAGATTTTGTTTTAGAGCAAGTTAATTTTTGGCGTGTTTGGTTTTGTGATGATAGAGAGTCTGGTGGAATCTTTAACAAAAATTCACCATGGAGCGAAGGAGGAAATTTTATAT
>JAUJPO010126656.1:0-21168 GCA_032270745.1 Tiaropsis multicirrata | reverse complement strand
ATTTTGAATTTTACAACCTAGAAATTTCATTTAGATTTATCTATCGGTGGCATGTTTAGTTTTAGCTATGGCTAGTATAGTTCATTGACGTCACAGTTTAGAAATTTTTGTACACGAAATGCAAGCTCTTCTTTGCTCTGTCGTGCTCTTTTATCCGCTGAAAATTTTCAAATTTCAAAAGAGATCTTGAGAGAACTCGAGAGGACAAAATCAGCCAATCAAAAAAGAGAAAATCTGCAGTATAAGCAAAAAGATGAAAATAAGTAATTGATCTCTCGGGGGAATGGAAATCAAACAGTGTCCGCATTTTTTACCCCTCCCCTTTTTTCTAGGTCCCAGGGATCCCAAGAAAAAACCCCACACACCACATCACACACTTCTCTCCCCTCTTCATATCTTCATAACACCGTAGAACCCCAGGTCCCGAAGGTCCCGAGGTCGCGAGATAAACGATATCTCACATTATTTTGATCTCGGAACCTCGAGACCTCTGGGACCTAGAAAGAAGAGCCGAGGATAGAAATGTGATAAATTCTCGGGACTTTTGGGACCTGCAGTGTGAGGAGGATAGGGGAGAGAAGATGTGTGAGACATATGGCGTTTGGGGCTTCCTGGGACCTCGGGACCTCTGGTACCTAAAAAGGGAAGAGGGGAAAAATGTGATATATTTCATATCTCGGGACCTTCAGTTTGGAGAAGGAGGAGAAATGGGAGAGAGGTTGTGGTGTGTTTTTGTGGTGTGTGGAGTTTCTCGGGACCTGGCATCGTTTAGACATTTGACAAGTAAAGCAATGGTTTAGAACAAAGGAATACTATAGAATAGTGAAAGGTCGCGTTTACACTGTCAGACATTTGGAATTGCTTGCACTATTCTTTTGTATTCCTTTGCTCTAAACCATTGTTTTACTTGTCAAATGTTTTAACGATGCCAGCGATGGCAAATGAATTACCAAAAATAGCAAAGGAATCGGGCGACTTTACACTGAAGCTTTTCTACTGGCAAATCGATGAGCAGAAACAAAGCCATCTATTATTTACGGTGAAAAAAACTTATTAACAGAGTGCTTCGTATTTCATCAAAATGCTTCAAGTTCTAGGCTAAAACAAAGAGTCAAAATGAATTTCACGATTTCTTTTATAAAACTTAATCGATCTTTCCTAGATCTAATCGATCTTCCCTCATAAAGTCTTTTGTCTCATGTAGTAGGTCTGACCAACTCTGACGTTTACGCACTTTTTATTCATTTTTTTCTATACATTGTAAAAGTTTTACGATTTGCTGTAGCCTCAAGATAAAACCTTTTGTTTTCACATCTTAACATTTTTAGGAACAGACTGCTTTTGAAAAATGTTTTTCAATTAATTCTATCATGAGAAAATAAAAAATTAATGAAGCATGAACCTTCAAAAGACGTGATAAAGACGATAATCATGTACTTTAAAAAAAATGCCGCCCAGTTCAAAGCTTAGGATTAAAAAAAAACAATAAAATTCCGTCATGTTTTAAATTATTTAATTTCTAAGCTAAAAAGTTCTGAAAGGGCTTGCAAAATGTTTGCAGTCCACACAAAAATGTTTTGTGAACATCATGACAAATTTATAAATTAATTACTTCAACATTTAGCAGTTTGAACTAACAGCACTTTTTGCATTTAGTTGTACATTTTAACCCTTTCCGTACCGAGCCCTTTTTTAAGGAACTTTTTTGTTAAAATGAGCTAGGACAAACTTTAAACGTCAAAATCTCTTGAACCAAAAGGAATTAGAGGTTAGTTTATAGCTCGTTGGATAGCTGAGAGTCTTCTCCTTCTTTCCGTTTTAGGCAGAGCGGCGTGGTGGAGGGCGTTCCTTTTTAACAAAGTTAGACTTACTTGACGGCAAACTGCCCAGTGGTGCGGATTCAAGTCAATATTTTTTCAATTCTATTAGCTAGAGGACAAAGTCTAGTGTAACTGAACCAAGTTTTTTGTATTTTCGTTCACTAAATGTCAAAGTATGACCAAAAGACGGTCAAAATCAAAAGTGAATTTTTGGCAAATTTAGGCATATTTTTGACTTTCAATGTCAAAATCTCTTCCTAAAGACCAAATTTTGAAATCTTTTGTGTTGCAACTGAATGCGCATTTTATTTCCGTCAACTCAGGCCAAAAATCAAGATTTCGAGTAGAAAAATAGAAAAGGCAGGAGGGCTTCGCCTTCTTGTATAGCCTCTACGTCATTACGAAAAGTTAGTTCTTTTTGTGAACCCTCTTTTACCAAATTTCTTCGAAAAGTCTTTAAAATATACTTTAAGAAAAAATAACTTTCCTTTAAGGACACGACATTTTTGGGTTAAACTAACAAAGGCAAATATAATTGTCAGTAAAAAACCTATAACATAATACTGTAGAAATTGAAATAAAAACTATGCTTGTGACCTACGAGCCACAGTAACATGTTTTGTCACAAAAAAACTTTTCACAACTACGATTATTTTGATGCTGGTTTGACCGTAAAGAAGATTAGAAGAATACTTTGAATTTGAATTTAAGCATGATTTTCTTAAACTGAAAAAAATAGTATGAGTACAACTTTGCTTTTTCTGTTGCATTTCTGTTTCATGACCCAATAGAAAAACTTCTTGAACAAAATAATAAAATAATACTGCACTTGCTTCATTCATGGAGGTATATAAAGAACGTAAAAAAACAACAATTATTGGTCCATTTTCATCGTTTTTTTGCAATAAACACAATCAAACCTTTTCCGGGAATACGGTTTTTAACAAATATATATAATACTAACCAGTTTGGCTCGGAAAGATATTGCCCTCGGTCATTGTAAAATAATCTTCCCGAAGTACATGTACAAAATATATCCAACTTTTGTCAGGGAGGCCCCCAGCGGTTTGCGTGAATATGGGCTTTGTGGAAAAGTAACAAGTGTACCAAATTTCAGACGGACGGACGGACAATGATTTAATAGGAGCAACCAGGTAAAAAGAGGGCTACTTTGAGCTGTTTTTTTCGGCCTTTTACTGGGTTAGAATGTAAAGAAAAGTCACATTTTTTAAAAGCATTGCTTTTTAAGCCCATGGCAAGAATTTCAGAAAGTGTAAATGTAATCAACCTGAAATGAGTGTTTGTCTCATTAGGCTGAACCAAATGGGTGGAAGAGATTTCAAATTTGTTGGCTCAACAAGTTCGGTCTACAATTTCATATGTCAACATTTTTCATAATAAGAAATTCAAAACATTTCTTAGTTTGGTCGTGTAACCGCACACTAAAAACCTGGTGAGTATTGGTCTTTCACAGGGGTTTAACCATACACTAAAAACCTGGTGAGTATTGGTCTTTCACAGGGGTTTAAGGCATCTAAGTTTCAAATCTTCTGGGTTTAGATACACTGAATTAAATATTTAAAAGTTTACATACCTCATTAAGTTGCAGTACCGGTTTTGTACCAAAGTACAATGATTAGGGATTGGGCTTGTTGAAAAGCACTGTCCAAGATCCATTTGAAACAATCTCCTTGGTAATTCACATTGTTGAAAAGCACTGTCCAAGATCCATTTCCTATACGTTCCACAATTTGATCCTGGAATTGAAATGAAATCATGGTTAAACACAAATAAAAAAATACCAAAATTCCAAAAAGTGTTAAAATATAATCGAAATCGTAGAATGCTTCTCATCACTTCCTTAACTCATCAATCTTACTCGCAAATAATCTCGAAAATATAGAACATAAGTGAATATTGCATGCTCTCCTCGGACGTGGAAAATTACTTCAAATCTCTAATCCTATTGAATACCTGGTAAGCCACCTAAGTGGGTATATGCAGACCTTTCGTTCGGTTTTTCGAACTTTCGAAGTCGTTCTAACGGTCGAAAATACCGCGGTAAAGTATAAAAAATAAGGGTTTCAATTCAAGGGTCTAGATTCTGTGCCGGGCATATATTTCAATTCCTCAAAAGAATAGACCTTTTCATAAATTAGGTCACGACCAACAACTGCCTCGTTCTCATACAATTACCAAGGTGATTATGTCTCACGAGACTCAAAATCACACATCTATCGATGGAGTCAAATTTTGATAAGCTCCCTTGGGATTCGGTTACCATAGCGCTCAATTCAAAATGAGGCAGTCGTTGGACGTGACGTAATTTACGAAAAGGTCAATTTAACGAAGTTTTTTGAGGTGACTCGATCTTTCATACATCCGCACAATTTTATTTTATTCGGCCTTTTGCGATGCCAAACATACTGTTTTTCGCAATGACCAATAACTGGACATCGGCACAGAAAGGGTCGTTCAATTTCGGTATTATCACCAAAGATCTTTAAAACTTTCTCAAATTTCTTACTCTTACACCTCCACCTGGCTTTTGTCAGAACCTCCAAAAATTTACGGTGAGTTAGTACCCCTCCGTACATTCGTGATGCTTAAATCCCAGAAAGTATAATAAACCTTTGCACTTTTAAATTTATTAACCCTTAGAGAACGCAGTGCAGTGAAGAAAATCCAAACTTCAAATGACTGTCCAGGCTTGTAGCATGAGACAAAATTTGGTAATTCGGTTTAGTGTATGCCTTAAAATAAGGCCAAAAAAACTGTAGTACAGTAAACCTACCTAGACAGCGACAGTGGCCGAGTGGTTTGAGTGTTCGTCTCCCGTTCACGTTGGGTTCAACCCCCAGTCGGGCCAGACCAAAGACTTGAAAACTGGTACTCGCTGCTGTCCTGCTTGGCACTCAGCATTAAGGGATTAGAGCCAGGGGAAGTGGAGAAACCCATGGTATGGAGTGGCGCCCTACCCTACCTTCGGGTAGATAGCTATCGAAAAGGGAGCCTTCAGGTCGCTCTCGACTGCGGTCGCAAACTTGCTACTTAAATCTACCTTTTCAGGACGCAAAACGCGTCTCGCAATTTGTTATACCAAAAGGACAAAATATTAATTCTAAAACAAAATGTCCCTTGAAGTTTCAGCATCACGGCAATCGTGATTTGGAACGAGGCCAATATGTGTATCTCGAGTTGAAGTTTTCCGTATTAAAGTCTCTTAAACGAGTTTGGAGAACGAAGTATCGAGACAAAGATTTGTCTCTTTTATTCAATCGATTTTTAGAGACTTTGGTACTAAAGAACGACGTGGTAGCTCAAATTGTAAGAGGAGTTAATTATATGCTAGTAATATATCGATCCAGTGATGAAACAAAATTGCGAATTGTTTCGGGAAAAGATGAATTATTTCCTTTTCGAAATGACGGGAAATGTGTGACGTTTATTACATTGTTATTGTTATACGAAGCTTGTCATTCAAATGGTTTTTTTGTTACATGTTTAAAATTCAATATTCTTGTAATTGTTCAGCCACTCATATACACATCTCCTTTATATAAGAACGAACCATATAAGAACATAAGTGGCTTCGAAATCCAAAAAGTAAAGAACATTTTAAGAACATTTTAAGAATTCTCTGAGGAGGAAGATTGCTTCAAAGCAGCTAAAAAAGCTCCTTTAAGAACATTTTAAGACTAGATTTCAGAAAAAGTTAAAAGAACAATGTCTTAATAAAAAACGTCTTAAACAAAAAAAAAGAAAATAATGGCAGCAATGACTTAATTGATACTGTTCGTCTGCTGCAAACTATCTTCATATGATGAGATAGTAAGAAAAATAAATGAATAAGTAACTCGATGAAGTTAAGTGCGGTTTGTTTCGTAACGGTTAATTAGCCTGATGAGATGCAGTCAATCTTTATGAAATAGGAAGCTGACGATTACATTATGATAAAAGGAACAAAAGCAGGTGTTGTTCCCCATCTTGGAAACAGAAGAGTGTTTTTCGTTGACAGGAAAATCTTTTTCATTTGGTCGTTGGTGTTGATAGGCTTAACTAAACTTTACTAACTAATTTTCGTCATGCATTTTCATTGAAGGATTGAGAATTTAGGTTTCATGTTTTGATATTCTTTGATTATAGAAAATAAATTAAAAAAAGAAAACTTTAAGTAATTTATAATATATTGAACAAAATTATTAACTTGATTGGAAAATCTCGCAAAACCGAAAATGTCTGGCACCAAAGGATTATGGGTATTATTGTTATTCAATTTTTTGGCACTCTCGCAATCTTTCAATGTCGACAGTGAAGCAAATAGAATCGAATTCTCTATCAACCCTGGTTCAAATACAGATGACCAAAGCTTCTTTGGATACTCCATTGGATTGTTTAAATCGCTAGCAGACGCACGGTAGGTCATTGGAATTTTCAAGAAAAAATCTGTACCCTACTGTTGAGGAATCTGAAGACCGAGGATATCCAGAGGGATGATTCGAACTTTTCAATATCCTAGGATGTGCAGGGGGTAAGAATTTGAAGATCAGGAGGCCTGTTATTTATCCTAAGATACCAGGATTACATGATATCTTCCAAAGCGTTTAATAAGTAGGAACCTATTTTGTGCTCAGAAGTTTCTACAGTTAAACTCATGTAATTCCAATTCCCAGGGGACCGGAACATTTGTTAGAATACTTGAACCAGAATATGCGTTTTCCCAATTTTTCCGCAAGTGATAATTTCTTGCTTTAGGATCTTTTATACGACTAGTTTTCTAGTCTATACGAGTTGATTTGTTTGAACTACATGAGTTAACCTGTACCTCTACAAGTAGAGAAAGAACAATCGTTAAAAGTTTTCGGAACATAAAAATTCTGACACCTCACAAGAGTTATTAAAGTATTTCATTATAAATTATCTATCTATATTACAATAGCTTTAATGTTAATGACTCAACTTTGAAGCTAATTAAAAAAGGATGAACTAAAAGGAAATTAGAAACGTTTTTAAAGGATTTGAGATTTGGATGAGAGAAGCAAAAAAAAGGCGTCAACTTTACTGACCGAGCACCTCTTTCAAAGTAATAATAATTTATGAGCTAATTTTGCTTTTTGAAAGTTACGAAGGCACGAAGCAGTAATTAAGAATATCTCTCAGGTTTCTAATTCAACTATTAGAGAAAAAATGCCTTATGAGTTTACCGAGATACACAAGATTTAAATCACGGTATGTTTTTTCAACATTAATAAATCTTTCCGCAAAAGATATTTTAAAAACCTCTATTAGTATTAGGTACGAGGCAGTAAATAAGAGGCCTTTCAGAGAAACAATTCCCTTGAAAGTTGAACTATGGCATATTAATATGTCAATAAGTCTTTTCCAAAAAAGTCGTGCTAGCTTGAAGCATCCTTTTGCATTGCAAACAATTGACCATTTGACCTTTTCTGGTCATAATACACTTTTCATTAATTATTGGCAACTCGTATTTGTTATTAGTTTAAACCACAAAAGGTATAAAAGGAGCATCAAAAAGTCGTTTAATATCATTAATATGGTAACATTAGTTACACTTCTATACCACACAGGTTTTCAAAGTAAAGAATTTCTTATTGACACGAAATGCCACCGCAATTAACCTCGTAAATGATGAGAGTAGGTGATGAGATAGAGAATTAATTGTAACTCGTTTTTCATTCATGCCATCATGGCAGCGACTCTTCACGTGTTATGTAATGCTTGTTTTTGAAGGTGATACACTCTTTTGTTTTCATAAGAACAATTTTATAAGAACATCGAGTAGGTTTTACCAAAAACCAGGAAGAACTCACAATTTGAGCATGGGAATTTTCTAATGAAAGCTTGTACACCAAGGGAAGCATTTTAGGCATATATTTAAGGGTGGCAGGGTGGGAAAGTTGAGAAAATGTGGATTAAAGTCAAGAACATTCGAGCCTCGGCCGAATTTTCCTGGTTCTTAATCTTATATGAAATAAAGAGTTTATCCAATGAACACACCGGGGTATGACTGATAAGTGAGAATATTTTCAAAAAAATCTGTAACAGGAAAACAACTTAATTTTTTATCGCAATTGACACGGCGGTAACTAAGTGAACGAAAGATAAAAAGAAACAAACTACGTCACCCAGCAACCACACGGAACGTTGTTTTAACGTCCAAATAACGTTCTGACGTTGAAATAACGTTCTGACGTTGAAATAACGTTCTGACATTGAAATAACGTTCTGACGTTGAAATAACGTTCTGACGTTGAAATAACGTTGTATGTTTGCTGGGACTGATGTAAAGAAATATCACACTGATCTCTACATTGGTCTACTTGAGCGGGTTTCTTACTGTTTTCATGTTGTTTCTCCATTAATGCTACTTAAATAATTGTTCTAATGCCTTTTACCTTCTATTATTGGAGTTTAGAAATTCACTTAAATCCAATTCGACAGGTTAAATAGCTAAATGCCAAAAATCTTTTATTCCAATATTTGTTAGGCTTAAGCAAATATTGTATTGCTAACTCTAAACAATCAACTTACGTAACGCGCGTTATTGTCTTATTCTGATTGGTTTAAAAAAATGCAAACGTTTTGCAGCCTCATCACATTTTTGTCTTGGTAGTGAGACTGCTTTAAACAGTCAAATATGGCTTTAAAATGTGATATCGAATATAAAATGTTTTCTCATGGGGATTTAGGATTTCATAACATCGAGATATGTTTCGTTTCCAGCTTAACGATATTGATGTTGTTTTCTTGAATTCGCCTTATTTGAAGATTTTTAGTTTGTTTGAAAATCAACGCAGAAAAAATGATTTCCGTTATCATTAGCTTTACTACCGGATGTAAAACCATTAAAGCATCCTCCTTAATGACTTAATTAGCATAATGACAAAAAGCTATTTAATTGTAATTTATAGCATAGTTTTTAGCTCACAGACAGTCCGAGACAAAATTTTCAAAATCTTCTTCCGTTTTTAATCTTACCCTCAACCAAGCTATTCATGAAAAACGAATTTATTGGACAAAAAAAACTTGGCAAAACTGCGGGGAAATGCATTGCAGCAATTGTTTTTTATGGCAAATCTTAATACACTGCGCTGTAAGAATCCCAGGCGTACGGTCAAAACATACTTTGTATTTCTTCTTCTCATTGACAGGTTGATTATCGGTGCACCGAGACATAATAAACGCAATGGAGCAGTATTCAGTTGTCGTGTCAACGGAAATGATAATTCATGTTCTTCCATGAACGCTGTGGCTGGTTCTAATACTGAACTACCTGGAAGTAAGACGCTCTTTTGAATCCCCCTCTCTCTCTCTCTCTAATTCGAAGTTTTGTAATTCGACATTTCTCTAGTTCGAACCCTTTCCTTGTGCTTGTTTTTAGTTGTTCTTTAGTACTAAAGTCTCTAAAGATTGCTTAAATCAAAGAGACAAATTCCTGTCTCGATGCTTCGTTCTCCAAACTTGTTTAAGAGACTTTACTACGGAAAAGTTGAGTAGTTTCAAATTAGCAGGTCCACAACCTTCATAATTCTATTGCTCTTTATACTACTCTTATTTGATTCTTCTCATTAGATTCTGGAAGTGATGGTGAGCTTCTTGGTATTTCCATCTCAACAACTGACAATTCAATCACCACTTGCGCTTCGATGACCAGGTTTAAAAGCATTAATCCAACTTGCATCGCCAATCCGGATGGAACCGCTTGTCTGTATAGAAGGAATTACTTCATGGGTAGATGTCCGGTGTTTGATGAAGATTTGAAATTCAAATACAGCGAGATCCCCTGCTTCAACGGTAACACAATGTCTTCTCCCCCCAGCAAACACGGAACGTTGTTATGACGTCCAGACAACGTTGTTTCAAGATGGTGGCTTCTTTGCTTATCGTTATTTTTTTCTATCCTGATATTTGACGCAGTCCTCGTATAATCTACCTTAAAGGAACTAATTTTGGCGGGAACATAATTTGGCGGATTTGGCGGATTTTGCCAAAATCCCCCAAATTAAGTTCCCGCCAAACTATTTTTTTCCGCCATCCGCCAAATTAAATTCCCGCCAAATTAAAATATTTGAACCCTTTAAAGTTGTTTTTTGCTATTTTTTTCGCTGTTTTTACGCCATTTTAAGGTTAAATTTTTCAGCAACCGCCAAATCAAATTCCCGCCAAATTAAATTCCCCCTGAAAAAACTTTTTCGGCCATCCACCAAATTAAATTCCCGCCAAAATTAGTTCCTTAGGGTATACCAAGATACTAACAGAGAACTGTGCTAGAGAACTTACCAAATTGTCTTTATATAGACTAAAACTTTGACTCTTTGTTAAATCTATTCAATCACCTCTTCCTTCTTTTTTAGCTAGTGGAATTAGTCCACATCTTAATCGTTACGGAATGTGCATGTTAGGTGCTGGCAATGTTCAATCCTTCAATAACAACGGAAAGTTATATCAATTCTTATCTGCACCAGGAGCTGGAAGATATATCGGTAAGTGGAAACAACATTTTTTTATGTGTCAATTGGTGTTTTTATACTGAAAAAGTCGTCTCAGACGAGTAGTTTGTAAAATGAGCTCTGTGGAAGAGATGCTTTCTATTGAAACTTGAATGGAAAGTGCACTATTACATAATGCTCGTTTTACAATTTTTACGTCTCAGATGAACTAATCGTCTCAACTATTCATTTCCAGAGGCGGATAGAAGGTATACTCCAAAGCATTCCAAAACTCTCCGTCAAAATTTTGAGAACCTCCTCTAACCGTCACTGATTCATAGCATCTATTACATACATATCTTCATATGTCTTTGGAATTCAAACAATCTCTTTTTATTTTGCAAGTCTTTGGGCAATTTTATCTCTAAATTCACACAAAGGAGTGCTTTGCAACAGAAATCTGATCGCCCAAATGACGAGATAAATGGTTCAAGTAAACTAATTCGCTTGTGTCCTTCAGATCGTTAAAGAATATTACTATCTTCTCTAGGTGGTGTCGTTGCAACAGTTAATGGTGAAAAGAATTCTAACTTTGTAAACAAAGTCAACTTCGAAAGTGATCAGTTTTTCTTGCGAAATAAAGAAGTTGCAGATGATAACACACGAAATCACACCGCCCAACACGCCATGGTTGGATATAGTACTGTTAAAGGAAATTTCACTGGAGATGTGTTACCAGGTCTGGCAGCTGGCGCACCCAGAGCTGCTTTGTTTGATGGACAGGTAAGCCTGTAGATCACAGTATATTGGGAATTTCTTGTATTACCGGAAGGAAGGACGGAATATACTTATCTGAACTGAACTGTTAGCTCAGCGCTTTGATTGTTGACTATATGTTCGTCAAGCTCCTTAACACTACTACTCAATTCCTCTCACCTGGTATGGGTTGACCCGGGCGAAGGTGCATTCACTAGCCAAGTGAATCACAGCACCGAGTGGGAATCGAACTAAAACCTCCTGCACGGAAGGCGAGAAAGATAACCACTACACTACTACCGGAATTTGACTTTCAATATTATATGGAAAATAAGTTTTTGATACAGAAAATTACTAGCAAATTATGTACCTAAATCGTCTTTTGAGCAAGATGTTTCAATGATATAGTCTGATAGTGTATAAATTTTGACACACTTCAGCACTAGCAAATTTAAATAGAGTCAATTAACATGCTTTCAATTTATACACGTGGTCTAAGGATCGGCTATCTAGTTTCTTTCATTTTTTACGCACATCACTAAACTCTCATTTTAACTCAATTTCAGGTTGTGATATATCAATACCAGTTGAAGAATGGGACAGCCACAAATGATTTAGATGATGATTCTGAGTTGACTGTCAAACAAGTCATTACTAATCCCGCCCCTTCTGAAGGCGTAAGTTGGACCCATTAAAAACTTTTTCTATACCGCCTACCCAAAGATATCCTTGGGGATTGACATGTTCTCAAACTGAAAGCATCCGTAACTATTTTTATAGTAGCCGGATAGCTCGCCTCATTATTGAAAGGGTGTATGTTTGATCCCGGCCACCCTCCACTTAACATATGAGTAGCACATCACAGATAAACTGAATTGTGCGGTAAGTCGCTGGGAACTGACGGCAGGTGTGGCCCTCCACTTCAGTCTTAATTCAGCCGGTAGTTTAGGGCTAGCGAAAGAAAGATAGACTCCTCCGCTGGACCACTGCTACCGACACTAAGCCTCCCCAATTAACTTACTAACTCTATATACTACCCAGTCCAAAATCGTTCCTTGGGAACTGATAGCGTAAGAAGACTTAGTTTGCTCAGAAAACTGCACTTTCTTCAAAAGCAGATTTTTATCTACTCATATCTTTTGATTGTAGGGACCCTCCTTGTTTGGAGCAGCCGTTGGAGCAATTGATATTGATGGGGATGGGTAAGTGGTAAAATATTCATATAATTATTGGTATATAACTACTGTCCCAATGTATAAAATTACTGTCCGATTGTCGAAAATGTATATGGTATGAGAGCATAAATACCAAAAGAAATACTGAAAAAACTAGACAATCTATCTCACACCAAAACTGAACAGTTAGGAATTGAGCAATATAAGGGTCTTTAGATAATTTCGTTCGAAGAATAAGAAGTTCTCTTCACTATAAAAGAAAGTTAAGTCTTTATACCTTATGTAATTTTTTCAATTACTAGTTTTGATGATTTGGCAGTTGGTGCGCCTTTGTTTGCCAATTCTGTTGGTAATCGAATCGGTCAGGATGAAGGGCGTGTCTTCATTTTCATGAACAATAAGCGAGGACTCGTAAGTACTTGATTTAAAATGTGTTTGGCCAGCAGATTTGGATGAAAATTTTCGTCATATCTGAAGTTCAGTTTATCTCTTTCATGTTCATTCGTAGGTAGGATGTACTATTTAAACCGGACCCGGTAAAATTTGAAATATCCCATTCAGTGAGGTTCAAGTTTTTCACGATTTTTGGCAAAAAATCACCAAAATTAATTCCATGTAGAGTAGTTTTTCGAATTCCATAAGGCAAACCTCCCGTCGGACCATAAGGTCAGTAAACCTCCCGGATGCATTCGTAAGCGCAAGTAGCCTTACTTAAGGGTTATATAATTGAAAAGATAGTTCCCTTGTCGTATCTTAGAAGATCAAAAAGTTTCAAAATTAAACAAAAGACTTTATCCTTGTATTCTCAAAATGAAATAACGCTTTGTTGTTTCTCTCTTTGACAGTTTTCATTCAAACAAAACATGACATTAGAAGGAGAAAACGAAGAATCAGCGCGTTTTGGGTCAACTGTGGTCAACATCGGTGATATCAATGGAGATGGAACGAATGGTAAGTCGATTTAATGGGCTTTTCCAGAAAAAATCCCGTTGGGTACAGCGGGGACTGTTAGGATATCCAGGGGGTTTGAAATTTTCAATATCCTAGGATATCCAGGGCGATGGTTCGGAAATTTCAGGACAGATATCCAGGGGGAAATTTACATCCTCAACAGGGGCGAAGGAACAGATTTTTTATGGAAAAGCCTTCAAGAAGGGGTAAGATCAAATCTAATAGAAAGTCTGCATAATTCGATGTTGAAAATATTGAACTTGAAAACAACAACACTCTATACCGTACAGTTAAATCTTTTTGTGGTTGACCACATCTATACTGAAGGTCGCCATCAATTTTCAAAATGATACCTCTTCTGGTTGGCTCAAAATAACGGCCAAATAGCCTTCTTCAACTGCCGTGGCTTATAGGGCCTTTCTACACGCTAGAAAATATCTCTACTTTAGTTGCTAGCCTCTTTTCTTATTCATCTTTTGTAGATTTGGCAGTAGGAGCACCATGGGGAGGCAAAGACGGTAACGGTGCTGTGTATATTTACAATGTCAGAAAAGGAAAACTAACAAAGAAACCATCTCAGGTATGATTTTGCGTGTAATGTTCATCCCGTTTCCTAAATATTTAGTAAATCCCAGCAGGGAACAGAACGTTAACGATGTTTCTGTCAAGCAGATTAACACAAAACAACATTAAAATTTTCCTAATTCTAAGACCTTATGACGAAAACATAGAAATTAATCTGAAATTCCTTAGCTTCATTCGAGGTTATTAATTTCTCTCAATTCATACTACATAGCAAATACCCACCAGGACGTCAATTTTAGCATAAATTGTAAATCAATATATCAATCAATCAACACCTGGGTCTGTTTGAAAAATAGAAACCAGGACAGTATCACTTCTTTACTTTTCGTTTCTTTAGTATCACCCTGGTTTCTACACATTAATAATTGTTTTTAGTGACAATCTTTTTTTGCAACACAACAGGCTTTCGTGTCGGACTGAATGACCATTTTTCAAACAGACCCACCCAACAATACCTTTAACTTCACTAAAACACTGTCGGATCAGGTGCCGTTAGCGTTGCCCAAGAGTGGATTCTTTAACAGTGAAAAGTAAACCCATACTTGGGTGGATTCTGTAGTAGTGAATTGTCTGTAGTTTAACTAAAATCTCATTTAGGGTGAATTCTTTAATAGTGGTGTCCACTATATCAATTATTATTCAAATATATCTCCCTTTAGATTTTGTCATCACCATCGGGAGCAGGATTTGGATATTCAATTTCATCTGCTATCATTGACACAAGAGTCTACCCAGGTATAAACTAATTGGACAATTATCGCCTGACCATTTCTAGGATGATTACAGGGGCGGGTACAGAAAGCACTAGAAATTTTCTACGGAAAATTTTATTGACTCCCATAAAAGGGGTGTAAAAAAAAGAAAAGCAACACTCCCGCCATCATAAAAATTGAGAACCTTCTATACGCGCCACTGGATTACATGCGTATATTTATCCTTACTAAATTTATTTCCGTAGAGGGTCTGTTCCCACATTCGAAATATCTAGTTTGAGATTTTCCAGACCAAACATACGGTAAAGACGCGCAAACATACGGTAAAGACGCGCAAACATACGGTAAAGACGCGCAAACATACGGTAAAGACACGCAAACCTGATCCGAGCAGAAATAACACTCCCCATATGCTTTTTACGGGAAATTATCGGCAACACAGAGTATACTAACGAACAATAAACGCGCGTAGTATTTCCTGGGTACCAAGTATACTTTAATTGACGTTTTAATAGATACTGACCAGTAACCTTCTTATAATTCAAGGTAATGTCTCATGCATGTTTTAAACTTGCCACTTTAAACCTTATTAAAATATATTTTTTAATTAAAATAGCATTGGCAATTGGTGCACCAGAATCCGGACGTGTTTTCTTGTTTAAGTAAGTCCTAATTACCCGACCCCTAGAGAGACTGTTTGGAAAATCTTGCAAAGATTTTGCCAAAAAGGCGAAACCATTTGAAAGACTTCCTAGAAGGTTGAAAAAAACTGACCCTTAAGATCTGCCCAGCTACCATTTACATTAGACCAAAGCAAAAAACCATCCAAATTTTATAGTCGCTTATCTGTGCTAAATTTTACGAAGGCCACCAAATTTCCATCTTTTTGCAAGCATGAAGTCCTGGATGTTCAACAACAATCTATGTAGTTCAATCAGCTATAACATTCTATTCTCCAATTTATCTTGGAGATTGTTTAAAAATTTAACCTTTCAAATAAAAGCCTCTTGAACGAATGATCTTTACCCAGCAAACACACAACGTTGTTTAAACGTCCAAATAACGTTCTGACGTCGAAATGACGTTGTTTGGACGTTAAAATGACGTTGTTTGGACGTTAAAACAACGTCTTGTTTCTATTGGGCACTCATTTAAAAAAGCAAATGTCTTATTCTAGAGCGAAAACAATCATAACACTGCAAGACAACTTATGGATTGATAGAGTAACAATACCTACTGATAAATCCAATTGTGAATTCGATAAAGAAAAGTATCAATGGTAAGAGGCTTGTTCTTATAAAAGTAAACAGATCACTTCTCTTATAGTCTTAGGTGCCGAATAAACGCCCCCGCCCACACCGCTTGTTAATTCTTTGATTTTTGTTCCAAACCCCAAACCTTATTAGGAGGGGAGGGGCGTTTATTAACTTTGGACAAATTTTCTCAAGTACCAAAGCGAATTCCTTTCTTTTGATGCTGTAAATAGCTTCATACGTTCGCCCTATTTCAGTGTTTCCACCCGCCCCGCCCTTTTTGAAACTTTGGAAACTTTCCATTCTCTCGTTTATCGGCAACTTAGTTAGAATATTGTTACAAATCCAACCCAACAAGTGCAATCTAATCAAATTCTAGGAAAATAAGCGACATTTGGATAATTTCAGCATATTATTTTTCTTCACATTTAGTATAACATTCAGAGCCAACTTAAATGATGCTAGTACAAATGCCCCAGCAAAATTTGGTAAGTTTTAAAACAACTTCTTTAATGGGAGAAACTTTCACGACGGTCAAAATTTCAATGAAAGCTATATTGTGTAAATCTCTAACATCTTAAAAAACATTTCCGGAGACTATGCACTATGCAAGTTCTTAGTAAGATATTACCAACCTGCAAGATCCTGCAAGATCCGGCAAGATCTTAAGATTTTTGACCAGGAATTTCTTAACAATTCCGAGCAGATACATAACATTGGTCCAAATAACGTTCTGGCGTCCAAACAAAGTTGGAACAATGTTATAAGTCTGCTAGGTTTAAACAAATAGACTGTATCATATATATCTGTATCTTTTTTGTTTACATAGACTTGGAGATCACATTCAAGGCTGACGTTCGTGATTCTGCAGCAGCAGGCCGAGCATTAATCTATGACAATTCTACCAAAACCTTGGTCAAATCAATCACCAATAAAGTAACATTCAATCGAGGTGGTTCGTTGCCATACCAACATACCATTTATATTTCAATCGATGTAAGTTTCCCAGCAGACAGAGGGACGTTTTTTCAACGCCTTTTCAACGTTAAAAGATTTTCAAGACGTTCATTGAAAAAAAGGTTGAAAAATGTCTTGTGTCTGTTGTATCAGATAGAAACCAGGATGGACAAAAAAGAAGACAAAAAGTAAATATGTGATACTGTCCTGGTTTCTACATACACGAGAACAATTTTTTACTGAAAATCTTTTGGCAACCGACTTTATTTGATTCATTAAATTCAGGTCTCGGGCAGCTTATTCAGGTCTTTGGTACGTTTAAGGAAAAAGGTTTGCCCCGCTGAAGCTTACCTCTAGGATTGAGGTTATAACACTATTTTATTGAAAGAGAAATTTCGAAAACAATTCTCAATAGGTTTATCATAGTCGCAAAAGTTTATCATATTTACATAATCCTTTTCACTGAAACATCCCGGGTGGCAAACAGCACCCGGCTTTTTAGGATGTTTCCGTATAAAAGTTTACATAACAGATATCATGAAATTAAACTTTATCATTTCACAGAAAACAACAAACTTTGAATCGCCAGTCCGCCTCACCACCTCCTATCAAACATTCGATTCGCGAAATAACTGTGAAGATGGACCCTGTGCCATTTTGGATCAATTTGGTGCTCTAAGCGGTTTTGCAGTAGTCAAGTATCTGAGACAATGTGGAACAGATCAAATATGTGACGTCGATCTTGATATCGAGAAAAGTGAAATCCGTGTAAAGAAAGGGTAAGAAAACCACTTTTATTATACCCAGCAGACACGGAACGTTGTTTTAACGTTCAAACAACGTTATTTGGACGTTGAAACGATGTTGAAATAACGTTGTGTGCCTGTTGAGATGGGGTGTTTCAGAACGAAAAACTGTGTAGGGGATATGTGTCCGGGACATGGCCCAATTTGACGTTATTACCGGACACATATCGACGCTTTTCTGAGGGGAAAACTACTGTTCAGGGGTTTGGAAATGTAAAATGTCCGGTCGAGTAAATTATGAGAAAAAGCTTTTATATCATCCACCCAAACGGAGGTATATAGTTTTTTTCTGGAACAGCTAATTGGCTTGAAGTTACTTTCTAATTTTCAACTCCGTCTGACTTGAAATCGAAATCATTTAATGAATATCTAACCATTTTTAACATATTTCCCACTGTTTTTTTAATACAATCTAACATTCGCACTGCTCGAATGTTTTCTGTCCAATAGCAAGTCCATGAGATGAGGGCCGATTTGGTATCAAAAAGGGGACTATTTGTGTTACACCTTTCGAAAGATTAGTTATTGGGGAATCAGAAAAACAATGTTAACACTTTTCTAACCCAGTAGACATACAACCTTGCATATTCCAACATCGTTTTAACGAACGTTCAAATAACGGTCTGACGTTGGAACGACGTTTTTTGGACGTCAAAACAACGTTCCGTGCCAGTAACTCATGCCTGATGGGAAGTTAATTTTTACAATACAAATAAACATTCGATTATCTATATATTTCTTTTAGAGCATCATCAGTGGTTGAGCCGTTGTACATTGGTTCATTTAACGATGAAATCAAATTGATTGCGAAAGTACGAAATCGAAATGAATCTGCGTATCAGGCTAAAATGGAAATCAACTTTCATGAAGATTTCGCACTCCTTCAAATCTCCGTCAATGGGGTACGTTTATTCATTCATCATCTTTTACATCTGAATCAAATCCCTATAAGACCTGCTTCGTTAAATCTATTCGTTTTGATATGTAGGTTCAATGCTGGACTAAAGGTCCGTAGACTTTTAGAAATGAGCTTTTTCCTTCCAAGTTGATGTATATAAGGTCAATTATTGCTACCAGATGCAAGCAAATCACTTTCAAAAGCAATGGGTTAAGAAGGAAGTTATACTGTGTTTTTGCTAATTTTCTGCTATTTAAAAAAAGTCTACCACCTTTTGACCGAAGTTGTTGTAGCTGCAACCCCTTTAAAGAGCAGTCCCCACGATTAACGACCTTATTTTGCGTCGGCGTGCTGAAAAGGCACGGATACTTACTATCCATAATTTCATACTGTGGTATCTGGGATTCATTGCATATAAAAATACAATACAATATTCACACAATAACAAAAAAAGCCTTCGCGCCAGATTGTACTAGTGACACAGCTTCCCGCAATTACCATACGTGGGCTACAATAAATATTGTTTATTCAGCATTCTGCAAATTTTAAAGTACTTGTTCAAAAATAATTAATAGATTACGGGATGGAGTGAGTCAATCAAAATGACCTGATCTAATCTTGGTTCCAATCCAGCAAACACACAACGTTATTTCAACATTGTATCAACGTCCAAATACCGTTCTGACGTTGAAACAATGTTGTTTGGACGTTCAAAATGTTATGAGCCTACTGGAAAGGGTTTTGTGTTCTGATGATAAGAGGAGGGCAATTTTGGAACTTTTCAACGTTCGTTTCGTTTTAGCGAAGCATTATTACCGAATATAACGGAGAAAACAAAAATGGAACTGGAAATGTGGTCAAATTTTTATTGGATAATCCAATTTTGGAAAGAGAAGTGGTATGTTTGATTTCATTTTTTTTTATCTTTGAGAGACAGTTCGCTAATCAACTTAACAATAACCGCTCACACAAGCCAGTACCCCTTAAAACTCCATCGCAACAATGTTCGGAAATTTCATCAGGTACGGGATATAAGCTTTCTGCTGGATCAAATGAGTAACTAGTTTCCATATAAAGTAATCTTATGACATTGGTTATAGCCTATTAAGGGGATTAATTTTCGCGGGGATTAATGTTGGCGATTTTCGCGAATTTTGGCCATTTTTGCGGAATTAAATCCTCGCGAAAATTTTACTTCATGCTTTTTGCCGAAAACCCCTAGGAAAATGAAAGAAATTAGGTTAAAAACAGGCAAATTCGAGAAATTAAATCCTTGCGAAATCTTTAATTTTCCAATTCGCGAAAATAAATCCCCGCGAAAATTAATCCAATTAAACGAGCCTGTGCAGTTCAACCAGCTGTCAGTTTTCATTCAAAGCACAGAATAATTGAATTAAAGTAATTTTTTGTCATAGGTCGACGTAGAAGCTCAGTTCATTATCAAAGATTTGCCAAGACCGAAATTCTTTGAATATGCTTTTAACCTTACAGTGAATTCGTAAGTATAATCTATATTTTTTCGTTGCGTGAATTCCGAAAAAATATTCCGTGAATGCTTGAAATTAGGTTGCGTGCGTGATGCGTGAAAAGTGAATTTTCGACGCGTGAATGCAAGAATTCAATTGCTAAATTTCCCCGATTTTCCCAATTTACGTGAATGTTTCCCCGGATTTTGAAAAGTTCGGATTGCGTGAATTTCGAAAAAAGATTTAATGAAGGCGTGAATTGAGGGGTGACTGGGAGAGGAGGGGGGAGATCATAAATAAGTGATACTGTCCTGGTTTCTACATGTGCGCAATCTTTTTGCAACAGAATCACTTTTAAAAAGTTCCGTTTTACCTTCTCTACAGCACTGGAAACGATATGAACCAAACGAATAACAAGAAGACAATCAAATTACCAATGATGATTCAATCTTGCGTACAATTCTCTCTTGATCGTGCAGAAGGCGGTGACGCAAGAAACGAAGCTCCAAAGCTGTTGTACGATCACCTCAAGATACCTGTTGCTCAACCGTTGAATGCACAACAAGCTGGTCCCAATGTAGAATACACAATTTTGGTAAGCCTTTTTTACATGTGTTTACATTCCTGGGGGAGAGACACTAAAGGTAAGTTTAAAAGTTTCTTAATTGATGCCAGATGAAGGGAGAATACGTGAATTACCGATTTCCCCGATTTTCCCGATTAATTTAAAAAATTTCCTGGTTGTGTGAATGCGTGGAGTTTGGGCTGACTGTGTTCCACCTTTGCATTGTAAAATGAAAAGGTCGTAATTTCCAAATAATTTCACTCCATCATCCTATATCTTTCATATAGGTACAAAACAGTGGGAGAGTACCTCTCGATAATATGTCAATTGACGTCACACTTGTTGATCGTGTTGGAAGAACTAACATCATTTACATTTCTGAACTATCGGTAAGTATCTCAACAGACACAGTATTTTCAACGTTCTTTCAACGTTCTTTCGACGTTCTTTCAACGTTTTTTCAACGTTTTTTCAACGTTCTTTCGACGTTTTTCCAAGAACGTTCTTTCGACGTTTTTTCAACGTTTTTTCAACGTTTTTTCAACGTTTTTTTAACGTTTTTGCAACGTTTTTTCAACGTTCTTTCGACGTTTTTCCAACGTTCTTTCGACGTTTTTTCAACGTTTTTTCAACGTTTTTTCAACGTTTTTTTAACGTTTTTGCAACGTTTTTTCAACGTTCTTTCGACGTTTTTCCAACGTTCTTTCGACGTTTTTTCAACGTTTTTTCAACGTTTTTTCAACGTTTTTTTAACGTTTTTGCAACGTTTTTTC
>JAUJPO010126545.1:0-21173 GCA_032270745.1 Tiaropsis multicirrata | reverse complement strand
GATTTCATTTGTAAGAGAGAATTTTTAAAAGTCTGCAATTTTAGGTTGTATTTGCAATGGTTTTGAAAAGAAAATAGCTAAAAATATCCTCGAAATGTAGAAGAATAGTAAAAACTTTTTCAAAATAGGAATTTCTTGGAGTCAGCTATGTTATCAATCTTATGCCTTAACTCATGTATACGGTTGGTATTGTCAAATCAAAAAGTTTTGTTTTTTCTCTTCAAAATAAGTTAGTTTTCAGTGGGGTTTGTGTGAATTTTTATCATTTTCAATGGGGTAACTTTTTAAGAGAAACTTTTCAGTGGGGGTGAATGATTTTATCACTGGGCTTCAAATTTGGGTCATTTTTAGCAAAATCTTTCACTGGGTGACCAGTGGGGCGGATCTCAGTGGGTCACAGAGCCAGGGGTGTAATTACTATGCAATGATCGCTATCAAAGTCAAAGCTTTGGTAGACTCGACAGTTTTTGGAATACTGACGTAGCCAACTGTTGACAAGAACGAAATCATAGACTTTTTGAGTAACACCATCGGGTGAATACCAGGTGACACGACGACAACGTTTGTGTTTGTAACATGTATTCAGTACAGATAGTTGACATGTGTTGAAGAATTGATGGAAGCGTTCACCGTTATCGTTTACTTCAAGATCGGGAACAATAGAGTTTTCTCGAAGTGAGGAGTTATGCCAGACGGCAGAAGACGTTGCATTAAAATCTCCAAGGCAGATTAACTTTTGATTGGCATTCGTAGTTCTCACATGTTTTTGTAGGAGGTTATAAAAGATTGTTTTGGTTGTTACACTGGCATCTTCTGTAGGAGCATAGCACTTTTAAGTAACAGCCGTATATTTTCACATCGAGGACGATTATTCTAGGACTAACACCAGTGACTTCGGTAACCTCTATATTGGGGTCAACTACTTTGATTGCGATACTGACACCGTGAATTCGTTTGTGAGCATGACCGTTCCAATGAATCTCGTAGTCATTTGTTTCATTTCCGATTGTGTTTGAGACAATGGCTGAGCCTTTACCAAGTCTTCTTGTTTCTTGCATTGCACAAATGCTGATTCCTGCTTTGTCTATTTCTTCAATACATTTTTCTAGTTTTTGGTCATCTGATGCAGTTCGAACATTAATTGTTCCTATTTTCCATTGGTGAAACCGATTCATCCTTTGGTTAAAAAAAATTGTACTCTGTTGAGAATTGGTCGACCGTTGTTTAAGGGCGTGTCCGGTCAGCACCTCGTCCCGAGCCAGTCAAAGCATCACATCATCAGTTAAAGTAGTGATTGTTCCATACGGGTTTACCGCTTTTTTACGGATTGGCTACCGCTTTTTCAGGATCGTTTCTGAAAGAACAATGGTGGCCGTGCCCGCAAAGGCATACAAGACCACCTTATTCACTAAATAATCTTAGGAGTGAATGGATCCTCTATATTCTCCATCTGAGACTGTCACAGTTTGTTTGACAGCGTGACGCGTTCATATTTTGAATTATTCATCAGAAAGAAGAGCTTTGCTGTTACTTTCATGGTTTTGACAAATGAAGGTGGGTTGTTTCTTACGTCGCCCCTGCTTAATTCTCTGTGTTGCAAGAAGAAATGATGTCATTTGGTGTCTACGTCACTCGAACAATTTCTTTTCGGTTTTCATTGACCAAGAGTATAATAGAGGATTATAAAATGATTAAATCTTGGCCAATAAAAAACTAAGACTGTAACAAAGAAGAGATTAAAAATGCAGGGTTTTCTTGACGTTTCGTACATAGCTTTGATGATATTTTGATCATCGAAAGACCTTTTTTCAAAATCTCAATTCAAAAAGATTGTTGCACTCTTCTCTTGATAATTGATTTTCTAGTGTGTGGAGTAGGCGAATGTTTCAGGGATGGAGATATCACCATAAAAGAGACGTGTTCATCATCCAACAATGGCACCTGTTTCACACAAATGGTTTACTTCAACGGTTCAAGAGAAGCTTCCATAATTGTGCGTGGATGTCGAACACGACAGTGTAGTAACAATTGTACCGCCGTGATGACGTGGTCACCGGACAGCACTCTAACGTGCGAAGAATGTTGTTACAAAAACATGTGCAACAACAAAAGAAGTTTGTACAAAGAAGAAATCAGTTCCTCCTCTCGCATAGCAATCTCCATTATTACCGTCCTTGGATTGGCAATGTTGGCACATCTTTTTCATTTGTGAATAGTTCAAAATATGCAGCACATGCCAATTAATAGTATTTTGACGTGTGAGTGATAGAAATCAAAGCATTCCATTTTCCTCAGATACCCTTAAGAATTTTTAGGCTTAACCTTTGTAAATATTAATTGTGGAAAATATTTAAATAGAACTACAGTAGGAAACTTACTTGTGGAGTGAAAGCAAGCAAATGCCCATCTGAACGGTATAAACTTCCAATACCAAATATCCCCAAACTGGAATTCGGTCTAAGGATGAGAAAAATACACTTACTTGAAAAGGAAACTATACCATAATTATACCGCGAAAAGAAACATTTCAATTTGCAATACTTTGCTAGGTAAAGCTAATTCTCAAGATTCTGAAATATGACCCAAAAGTTATCTCCTTCCGGACCGAAGAAAAACATTTGACTTTTCGGAACTGGTATGTTGATTCACTTTTTCATTTTCTAACTTTCCAGGATGGTTTTCCAAGACTGACACCAACTCCAGAACTTTCCAAGACTTCTAAGGACTACTGGTCACCCTGAAGTAATCCAAAGTTCATGAACAAATATTTTAAGCAAAATATTCGTTAAAAGCAAATGATCACTTACCGACCTGTCAAACCTAATTTAGCATTTTGACCTGAAAGAAAATAACAAAGATATTTGTTGTATCCTCCTTGTGTTGTGTATAGATGAACAAAAACATAATAATATATGAACGTTGTATCAGTTGGAAGGCTTCTTTTCTTTTTAGTTTTCTTTCGCTAGTTTTCTCAAACAAAGAGCAGAATGTTTGAAACATTACCTAAGTTGTTATAGAGTCGAACTAAACATTTTGCGGGCAATATTCTGATAGGAGAAACTTCTTGCACAGTTTGTGATTCTATTCCTTTGTCTGCTAATAATTCTTTGATTTCTTCATCTTCTGCTATCAATGCAACTGCAAGAAAAAAAAAAGGGAAGTAAGAAATGTCTTACTGACAGTGTGCGTGATGTTTCATTTTCTATCAAAACAAACTGAAAATGAAGTTGTTGCACGTTTCATGTGTTCTGAAAAAAACAGTGGTCTTAAATGAACCTAGCTAGGACACACCAGCCACTTTTTTTTAATTTTGATATAGTTGGCTGGGTTGCAGCGAAGATGCCAAAATCGCATCCTCTGGTTAAATTGATTTTTGTCGCTGGACGTTTTTACTATATTCCTCGGCTAAAAAAATGTCGAAATTTTCTTTTAGTAAATACAAACATGGAAATGTAAACAAGAAGTTTGCGAAATTTGATTGGTTCTTTTATTGACTGTCATATGGAGGTGGGAAATTGAAACTGACTGGTGCAACCATGCTAATTCTTTATAAGGATCATAAAAAAAGAATCAGCAAGGTCTCCATGCTAGAATGAACCTTGTACGACGAGTTCAGGTTTGGGTGCAGTGACATATCTTCGATTTAAAGGATCCAATTCTCCTGCAGCAACGTATCCCTGATCAACAGAAAGAAAAAGTTGAATTTAGAATGATACACCAATCAGAACAAGAGAGCTAAAAACAAAGACGAAATAAAAAATAAAGAGATAAAATCGATAAAGAAAGTAAATCTAGCGATCTTTATTTAGGTGACTAACCTCAATTAAATTGAAAGAGTGTGTGAGTTGTTAAAAACAAAGAAGAAACATCTCACATCTTTTAACAACAATCCAAGAATGAAAAGAGATTGTGTCCATAAGTGAGGAACATGATCACCACACAAACGTTGTTGACTTCGCGGTTCTTCTCGTTCTGCATCCAACTAAAATGTATGCATGAAAATCAAGAGAATGACAATAGTATAATTATTGCGATATAGGTCATCAACAGTCTCATTGGTCATCTACACGCTTTGTTTTATAAGAATGGTGTTTTTTTGTTTATCATGGCACCTTTCAAGGTTTTAGGCCCACCCCTAAGAATTTAGATCCCCCTGAAATCTAGGTACCCCCTAAAAATAGACATCTGTAGGTACCGTACCCCTGTGAATAGGTACCCCCTAAAGAACACACATTAGTAGGTACCCCTGTGATTTGGCACCTCGTGTAATTTAAGGAAATCCTTACCAAGCACCCCTGAATCTCATAGAATTGAGGCTTTCAAGTTCCCCAAAATAGATCTTGGATCGTTTAACAAAAATATAATAAACATTTTTCTTTTAACACAAGAAAATAGGTACCCCCTGAAATCAAAGGTACCCCCTAAAATTTTGTTAAATTCCAGCCCCCAGCATGTTTGAGGAAAATTTTGGTTGTAGCTCCCCCTACAGGTGCTATGTTCATGATGAATATTCTTTTTGGTCGAAATTATTCTAAAGTAATTCTTAAGATATTCTAAAGGTTATTCTTAAATTCTCATCAGCCTTTTTCACAATGGGCAGGTTTACAAAGGATTGAAAAGGAAATCTAAAAAGAAAGAATAAGCCATCTGAATCAGCTTGAGAAACAATTTAGATGTACTTAGAAATAATTTCCAAATATGAATTATAAACCTTTAAAAAATTTTAGCTGACAATGATCTTAGGACATTCTTAACTTTAACTTTAACTTAACAATTCCATCATGAATATTCTTATAAAGGGTATTTTTATAAAAGAAAAGCGTGTAGTGAAATGTTTTGCTTGCTTTTTACCTTATCGAGTGGAACATAGAAGAGTTCAGGAAGCAAATAAACTCCATCTTCAGTTTGTACCAACAGTCTCTCCAACAATCGACTGTATTTGTCAACCTATTGATGACGTAATTAATACAGAACGTTATGAAAATTATTAAAATCAAAATTAAATATTTCTAACTGAAAAAGTAGGTTATGATCATCATTCATTGTGCACTCCTGGGTTTTCACAGTTCCCTCTTCTTCAACCTCGACAGTTTTTAAAGCAGTTCTCCATCTCTTTTGTGCTCCTGACTACTAAATTCTGACTTTTTTAATTCCCCATTTAACACAATAAAACCACTAAGCCATAAGCTGGCTGAACAAAATTTAAACATTTTTTTTTTAGTAGTATTTATATCGATATGGCTAAAATAGTTACAAGTTAAAAGTGTTTTGGTTTTTCAAAAACCAACATTTGAATCACTAATATAATAAATACACTCTTTTTTTATAAAAAGCAGTAAATTTGAGTTGATGCTCAAACTGTTCTTATTTTTTTGCAATTTCAGCCTTAAATTGTTCTTATTTTGTTCTTACTTTTTGGTGGAAAAAAATATTTTTTGAGCAAGAAATTTTCTTGCCAAGGTCCTGTAAAGGTACTGTTTTTAAGAAATTAGGGCGTGAAAACGGCTGTTTTGGCCATGACGATCAAAATGTGTCATTTTGAGCCTGAATATCTCATTACCACTACAGAAATCGACTACATCCGTTAAAAGTCTTCTATATCGATTTTTGAAAGTTGGAATTTCAAAAACTATATACCCCTATGATTTTGGCTTGCATCCCGGTTTGTCCGAAAAACGCAATAATAATGTCCGAAATAAAATTCGAACCTATGTGATTTTGATTCCTCTACCAATCAGCTTTCCAAAAATGTATAACAAGTGCTTTGACTAAAAAAATCGAGCGACACTCCAATATAATACAAAATTGCCTCTACTATTTTCTATTTTCCTTTCTCCTCCTTCGAGAAGGTAAAAATGACATTTATAAAAAGGAGTCCCCACTATGTGATTTGATTTTTGTTATCACCATCAAATCGACCATGATTGGCGAGAGAGATTATGAGAATTGGAATTACAACTCATTGAAATTGATCAATATAAGAAGGAGAAAATGTTCTGCTGCTTTGCACGTTCGCATGGAAGTCCTTTTGATAAAGCAGTTCCTTTCTTAGTGTTGGCGGTAATCTTTTCCTTCGTTTCCATTCAAAATGGCCTGACAATAATATGGACTTTTTAAACTAATATATTACATTTTTGATAATTTATCACTACAAAATCATTGATATTGAACAATGAAATTCTTTTCCGTTGTAGTATTACGCTCCAAGGTTTGGGTGATTGGGGTTTTCAAGTTTAATATATTTAATATTGTTTTCAAGTATTTTTCTTGATTTCCACAATCTCAAGCATAGAAGGGCTTCGCACTATGATCAAGGTGTACAGATAACTACCAGCTGTCACACTTTCAGAATCCCAGCTTTCTTAAATTTCCAGCTGAAGCACATGGATAAACTTGAAAAATTTAAGTCCTTTTAAAGTGAACCCGTTAAATATTACGTATGCTTTGCGACCTATATGTAATTCCATGCATCAATTTTTTCGCGTGACTTCACGTTTTTATTTCCTTCATTTCGCATACCTGTTGTTCCTCAACTCCTCCTGTTTTTTACCGTTTGTTGGTCTCCTAAGGAACAATGACGTGTTATTCTGCTCTGCATATCATTACCGGTGTTAACAATATAATGGTCACGATCTTGGCAAACCCCAAATCGTATGCATAAATCAAACTTGTGATCATAGTTCTTGACCTGCACATAACCTGTGTACTGTTGTTTAGTATCGGTCATACTAACCGTTAGAAACCTTTAGAACTTAACAGGACAGTTTGAAAATGTTGAGCACTATACGTGAGTGTTTCTGGATGGCTTTGTAAAAACCACATTAGCGTGTCATTATTCAAACTGTAAAACGACTTTCCGCAGTACTATACGAGGGATATTGTTTCACAATATATTGTGCGTGTTTTTTTGTATTTATTACTCCATCAAACTACACAGAAAATCAGCCAATTAATAATCTATTTGCTGAGCGCAATAGTCATTTGAGAATTACGATCAAAACTAATGAATTTCTATTTTCGCACATTCTCTTTATTGCGATCCTGACGTTACGCCACAGTCTCGTGAGACTTGTTACCCTGACATAAGAGTTCATTCTTTTTGTATTTTGTGTCAGGTTTTTGCACTGCTTTTTTTAGAATGTCAACTTAAAGTTTGAGGTATAACTTTTTAATTTTGGTTCAGTTTTTACCAGGTTAAATAAGCTTAAAAGTAAAGAATCAAATATGACATGTATGGGTATCAAATTAGACATTTTTTAATGGTTTCACCGAATTTTGTAATTAAAGATTTTTATTCTTTTCCTATTTCGTTATTCTCTATTTTATGAATATTGTTTTTCAAACCATTATCACCATTGATGAAGTCGTAAAATGAAATCCATTTCGGAATTGATTACTTGAATTTTATACCCCTTTTTGACGTATTTTTGCACTTTTTCTTAAAATTGATTTTTTACTTTTAAAAGCTTATAACACTTGGTAAACTGAACCGAGTTTTCATGGTGTTTAAAAACATTCCTAGCGCTCGTGCCTCACTGATAGGGATTGTACAAAAAAAATAATCAGAAAATGACATCTAAAGTTAAAGGAAAAAGACCACAAATTGTCAAATAACGGGACAACGAGTATTGACGACATCTGCGTCAATATTTCATTTAGTGCAAAGGAAAAATGCTGTTGGCACTTCATTCAATTAATGTGCAAAAAATTGAATTAACTATCTAAATGCCAATTAATTAAAGGTGGTAGTTAATTCTCATCATGTCATCAGTCATACACTAATGATTTCCATCAACAATAAGCCGAACTTTCAAGCACCACAACTCTTGCACAACCCAACTTGCTCAAACTTAAAACCTTACTCACGCAAGTACCCAACACCATTTTCTTTAAACCCCATGAAATGAAGCAGAAATAAAAAGCAAACTATTGCTTTTCCAAAACTTCCAAAATCAGAGAAAGTTCAACTTTGAACATTTTTTGATGAAAGAAAATGGATTAATTGGCCCGTCTGCCGGACAATTACTGACGAACAATTAAGCAATAAAATGAAAGATAACATCATTTGGAATTAAGTAACATCTGCATACCCTTGTCAACAAAGCTTTGCCAAAATCTGATTAATATTTCCGTTGAAGGAAGCACAATGATCAATGACTCAACAAGAAAATATTTTGACCCATTTAACATCCGATCCAGCAGTACGACTAGAAAGAAATTTGTAAACGAAAGTTCTTTTAGTTTTTTCGCAAAATCATCTCTAATATATTGAAACCTCATACGAATGAATATGTGATTCATGGTAGTAAAATAATATGACACCAAATGGCGCACACTTCCACGCTACGGTCGTCAAACTAGCGGCAAGATGTCTTGAAATTTGTCATTCAGGAAAAATTTTCAGGAACTTAACTTTTTGAAAAAGTGAAAAAAACTCCCGCAGAAGAAAGTTCTTTATTAATTTAATCTGGCGGGTTGGCACAAAAAAACATAAATGAGATTCCAACGATTCCAACTCTTATTTGATACTTCTCTCAATTAAATAAAGAGAAAATAAAACTCATTTCAGAATCATCAAATCGTGTTAAAAAGTTAAGAACTCTCAGAGTTTGGTTGATGGCTTTAAGTGTTCTTATTTTCGTCGTCTCATTTGAAGAATTTATAAAGACGTCAAGCATTGATGACACGTATGTATGTCCGACTTTGAAATGTTCTATCATGTCTTTATAATAAATAAGATAGGGAAAATCACGTTCAAATTGCCACTTATTTCAGATTTGAAAACCGGTTAAATCTTGTGACTGTGAAAATTCTTGGGATAAAAAGCAGGGTTTAAAATATTTTATTAAGTACAACTTTAGTTTTAAAAGGAGAATTTCTAGGATGACATGACGTCGAAAAAATGCAATGGAATTATTTTGATGGCTTGTTTGTTATGAAGTGTCGCTGTTGCAAACTGTTTCTCAAGCCGTTCGCTAATGCGAAAACGTGTATTGATTTGTTAAGGTTCACATCAGTAACATTGGCTTATTATACCGTCACACGATTCATATTTTTAATGGCTTTGTGCTAAACAGTTTTTTTTCAAAATACAAAAGTTTCAGACATTTGTATGCTGACGAGAAAAGTGATTCATTATAGTATGAAAAACACTACAAAATTGATTGAGAATCGGCAACAGAACTTTATATGATATTTGGAAAAGAAAGGAGAAGGACGTTTGTCGTTCCAGGTATCGATTTCCAAAAAAGAAGATTTTGCGAAAATGTTTTTCTCTTAAATCAAATTTCAAATTTTGATGGTAAAGAGGGTGAAATTTGCTGCACCTAGGCAAAACCGGGTACGGGGACGTGCCGCTTGTTAGGGTACCTTTTTGAAGGTCTGAAGTGTCTGACAGGGTCCCCAAAAAAATTACTCTGGTAGGGTCGGGTTTTTTTTATCCCGTTTTCCAAAAATTATGACAAATTTACAATGCTGATTTAGTACAATGCATACCTATGTATGTTAAGCATAGGTCAAGTGATGTGATGTTCAATCAAACATTCGTTTAATACTTGACATTGATTTCAGTGGAGATGTTATTGTCGAAAGGTGGAAGAGAAGATTGAATGTCGACACTGTATGAAATTCGAGTTTAGACTGAAACGCTTTTTACTATTGCTGTGGCTTTTTTCAGGTAATGTTTAGTTCAGCAGACATGTTGTAATGCAACAGTGATCGAGATGCTTATCCTGGATTGTAATTTATTATCTTGGATTACGCAAGATTGCACTTACCAACCCTTTTCAAAAAGAATTGAAACCTTATCTTTCAGTTATAGTAATAGAAAATATTTTTTCCTAGTGTCGGTACGTTTTACAAAGAAGCAATGAATTTAACAAGGCAGTGATTATCCTGTACATTTCAAAGGGATAAATTATGATTTGCTTGTCAAGAAAGAGGAAAAGGGGTTAATAAGGTTACAAACGCAAGCTCCCACCCCCATTTCATTTCAATCATTACTCTTAAACAAGTTTTCGAAAGAGGAAAACTTCTAGTATATCTATACATAAGGCGATACATTGTCTGAAAAGATGGTTTTAAATTGAGATGGTTCGAATTTCATTACTCATTCATTAAATCACATAAGCCAACCTTTCGTAATACGTGACATCACATGTAAGAAAAAGATTAAGCTTCTCTCTACAAATATTTCACTGTACAATTTTTTGTGAAGTTTGAAGGTCGACAGACGAATGATATTTCTTGCTGTTGAGTGGATGTTGGTGTGAAAGTGTGAGCTTCTCGTATAAAGTTGATGTGAAAGTGTAAGCTTCTCGTATAAAGTTGATGTAAAAGTGTGAGCTTCTCGTATAAAGTTGATGTAAAAGTGTGAGCTTCCCGTTTAAAGTTGATGTCATTTTTCGATTTTGTACTTTAGCTTCAGACATTATTTTTGTTTGTAACTTTGATTTAAGAACTTGTTATTTCCGAAACTGATAAAAATTTGAGAACATGGATTTGGCATTTTATTTGATTTCTCTGGAAACAAATTAAGTTTAATCACTCTCAACAAAAGTTTGTGTATGTGATGTTGATCTCCATAACAAAAGAAAACAAACTTGGAGTAAGGCAAACACAGCATCTTACGTGTGGTTTTAATCAATGGGTAAAAGTATACACAAAGAAAAAAATGATTGAGATTGAAAAGAGAAATATAAGAGAGGAATAAAATGCAATATGATTCTCGTGATGAACCAATCCAAAGGTTTAACATAATCGTGCCAAGATCATATTCTTTATCACACAGTTCAATCTCCTCATGAAAAAAAATAAAAATGCATTTTGATGATGTGAAATGGATATACAAGGTGAAAAGACCTTTAATTATGACAATCTTTTGGTGATGATGTTGATCACTGCTTTTTCTCAGGTTTCGTGAACTGCATCAACTAATTTATACCGTTGATTTTGTATCTTTAGGGCTGAATTACATAATTGTTGGTCCAACAGACTCTTGTCAATATAATATTATTTTCAGTGCAAATACTATATTTCTCCTTCGAAAGGCTTGAGAGTGGAAATGTCAGCAATATTTCGCTTGGAGAATACATTTCATCGACGTAACACGAACATGGTATGTGTGTATAAAACTATTTGAAAAAAATAGTCAAAATGGAAGTGACGTTCTTTAATCACCATGGTGACGGTAATTGAAAGTCATTAAATGGTAAAGAACGCTGATTAGAGGGAAGGAGAGTTAGTTCACTCTTTAAATTGTGTAGAAGTGAGAGTATGATGGTCATGCAACCTTTCATAATGGAGAAACATTTTTTGTTTGAAAGCCATGATGTAGATTTTAAAGATAAACTCGTGTGGATTATTATTCCTTATAAACTGAAATTTGGACAGCAAATATCTCAATTTTATAGATCAACTAAGTACAAATTTTGAAGTTAAGTTTTGAAATTCTCGTTTATCGGGGGACGAAAACCAGTTTTTGAAAGGAATTTTACCATATAAGGAAATGTTCGAATGAAGTGAATTTTGAAGGAAATAGGAAAAAGAAGATAAGCATTTGGTGATAGGGGTGGGGTGAATATTTTTTATTCCATCTACCCACATCAACTTCATCAAGTATTCTCGCAAAAAAGAAAACCTTTTTTCGTTCGTCGGTGGGGGCGAGAACTTAATATAGAAACGAGAAGCGAAGTTCAATTATTTTCTTTTGTTGCCGACTTTTTGCTTCTTTATTGCCAATTTCTTTCTTTTTCCTTTTTCGAAAACGTAATTTTGCCGATTTCATCAGCGACTTTTCCTTTGTATTTGGAAGAAGATAAATACATGGTTAGAAAAAAAAACCGTGGGTAGCAGAAAAGTGGAATATTTAACAGAAGAAGAAGAAAAGAAAATAAGTTTGAATTATTTATATCATAGTAAAGAAAAATCTATATGTCTGTTTTGCTTCAACAATCAACCAAATGACACATACTATGTATTAGTGAAGAACAGTCTTACGGAAGACTGCTTCATAATAGATGGCTTGGTGGCTGAAAAACTTTGGATGATTTATTATTCAATTTTTGAGAAATTATTTGTTGATTTACTTTTTGAATTCATGAGTTGCCTTTCAGTAGATTCAGTAGAAAAAACTTAAAATTGATTTGAAACGTTTGCTTACGAGAAGATGATTAAAGTAGTAGATTTTTTGTTACACAAAAAGATATAAAAAATCAACGAACTTCACTCGACGCCTAACGGTAGATTAACTCTTTAAACCAAGAGTTAGTCCGGTTAAGGCTTTATATCTCTCTATTATATCTTGTTTTCATCAGAATGGATGCTTTTCTAGCCATACCACAATAAAACCTTTCTCAAACATTAATTGAGTTACATATAATAAAGTATGCCGGCTTTACAATGTAGTTCAATTAAAAAGCGATTAGTTGGAGTTAATTACTTGAAAATTAAAATCCAATGAGAATGAAATGGGCAGTGAAAGAAGAAAGGATTGCCGTCCAGTAAGATAGGACGCCACAATTTGTGTTGTATAAACAAAAGTATGCGATAGGAGTAACAAATGAAGGTACTAGATAGAAAAGAAGCTAAAATATCATTCAAAAGAAGCTAAAATATCATTCAAATGAAACTTCATATTATTTGCATGTTTGATTTTTTTCGTTTAAAATTAAGACTCTTCTCCGTTAGATTTTTTTTTGCTTCTTCTCAAGTCTGCTCTATCAAACGTTTAACGTAGGAGTACAAGAAATATATATATTTTAAAAGATACAACTTTTAAAGAGAAGATTTCTTTTGTCATAGTGAAGGGCAGCTGGCCAAGGTGAAAAAAACTGAAAGATGTACGGAGGAAAAAAGAAGAATAAGAGAAAAGAATGAGAAGAAAAGTACGTTTTGAAAGAGAAAATAAGTTGAAGCAGAAAAAGTAGAAAAGGAAGGGAAAAGGAAAACAAAAAAAAAAGTCTCCAAGCGGTCGAAGAAAGCACAGATATGATTTTAATGGTTTGGAAAAACGAAACCAGAAATTTATCAAACACAGTATTGTCAAATTCATCCCTTAATTTCACTGTTTTTTTTATTTCAGATAAATATAACAAACAAAAAATATCATCAAAGCAAAGTTGATGTGGTGACGAAAAGACAAAAGGGATATCTATCTACGAAAGTAGATGAAATCATTTGTAAATCACTGGAAGAGTTTTGATCAATAGAATTTGAACATCCTGTACGCCCTTATGCCACCAGCGAATAATATTGGCTTCTCTGCTACATCAGATATGGTCACATCCACGATCGGTGTACAGACTAGTTGCCCAACTTCTCCTACCAATCAAAGCCTTTACGGTAATGATTACGACCAAGAAGAAGACATAAGTCCCAAACATTTCACAGACATCCACAAGTGTAAATTAGAAGATACGTTTAGTAGGAAGCAAAAACCTGATGATATTCAACTTCAAATTATTGCGATGGAGTGCAATCTTCTTTATAAAGACGTGAGGGTAGGTGTTTGGACTTACTTACTTACTTACTTGAGTCATCCCGGAGGTGAAGAGACATAAATCTTCTTTCCATTTCTTCCGATTCAAAATTGCATTTATTAAATGTTTGCCCTCGAGACCAGTATCGTTTTCAAGGATCATCTTGAGGGTTGTATTGTATTGAGGGTTGTTTGGACTTATTTCTTTTAATTCTTCTGTAAAGCATAAAGTTTCTAAAAATGAGCGCCTTGTTACAAATAAGATTTTTGACGCGCAAAAAATCGAAGACTTTCATTCTAAATTTTTTTTTATCATTTGTTTTCAGGATTGGTTTCGAAAAAGACGTTTGAAGTGGATGGAAGAATTAGTTCGAAGTGAAAATCCTTTACGAACTGAAAGTCGTAATAGAAACAACCGTAGAGAATACAATAAACTATCTTTTAGTATATCAAATAGCACCAATGTAGTGCCAACAAGTGACTCTAATAACAATGTACCTTCTTCGATGGTGGTGTCCACCACAAACAAACAAAAACAACAAAACAGTTTGAACAATAAACATCAACCTTCTATAGACAGCAACACTTATAAGAACAAAAATCTGTTGAAGAACACCACTGGTGGCGTTGGAAGAAATCATCATGATATATCAACCACGTGATGGCTTGTATCTGTGCTAAGAGACGTTGTGAAAGTCAAGGATATTGGTAGTTATCGGTGATTGCTTGGTTCATTGCTTGGTTAAGAGACGTTGTGAAAGTCAAAGATATTGGTAGTTATCGGTGATTGCTTGGTTCATTGCTTGCTTGGTTCATTGCTTGGTTGGTTGTTTGCTTGCTTAAATTTCAACAGAGGGGAATATTTTGATTGATTATGGGGATTAAACCATTGTTATTTCTGAATGAATTTTCGTAGATGGTTTTTGTGTGAAATTTTGTCGTCGGAAAACATAGTTTATTGCGGATAACATTCGTCTCCTTCCCGTCAAAACAGGAGACACGGAACAAAAAAATTAACCCGCGCCTCCCTTCAGAAACACAAACAGAAGTTTTTTTTATCAGTTAGACTAAATTATTACAATTTCTTTTGTTGATGTGTTAATGAAAAACTTTAAACCCGATTAAAAAAATTTGCATTTTATTTTCTTGTAGCTTCTTTTTATCCATATGTATGAAAGTAGGTACTTCTTATTATTGATACAAGCACGTGGAAAGAGCTAGCAGCCAACTCCAATTTCAACTTACGTTACTCTAACCCTTGTTGTTTGGAAAATGTAAATAAAAAGGGAAACAAATACCTGAGTTTGATTTTTGTTGTAAATGCCATCAAGAAGCAGATAACAGAAGAACAAAGGCCATTCACATTCAATATTTTCGAACTTGCTTAACTCATGTAACTCGTAATGAAGTCTGTGTCGATCCTGATAAGATAAAAATGATTAGGCAAGTTCAAACACTTTGAAGATTGTGAGAATTTGAATGAAGAAGTGTTTGTGACAAAAACAGGTACCTCATTCATACAATGATGTCCATCTCTGAGGAACCTTTTGCATCCATATAAACCCTGAATATGAAAAACATAATTTATAAACATAACATAATCATATCTATAATATAAAACAAAAAAATAATGATGTTTGACTGGAAAATATATATCTAGTAATTAATATCCGGAGATTCGAAAAGTAGCCTCCGTACCCTATAATAATTCATGAGTCTGAGAAAAAGATTAGCATCGACAAAGAATAATTATACTTCAAGTTTTCCGAGGATTTCACTCTTGGTAGCGTCAATGATAGTAGTATCTTCAACTGCAAATGCAGGATAACTGATAATGCTCAACAAAGATGCGCTGCACTCCTAAAGTATTGTAATAATGAGAACGTTTGGTGATGCTTTTGGTGACCCTAAGAAAGTCGTAACGTAAATTAAAAATCCATTAAAGAGAAAGTCTAAATATTACAGTACCGGCAACTTTCATGGTATTATATAGATTCGACAAGTGCCTTCTTAAGATTTGGGGAAGATGTGTCAACATCTATGCTTCCTTAGCAAGTTGTCTATACCTTCGAATCAGATTCTCTTGGGAGCATGGAATACAAGACAGCCTAAAAAGATCAAAAAAAATCTTTCTTGTTTTTCGAGGATTTTCGAAATGCAGAGACATCAGCAAGCTTTGCGTCTTGATTTCTGTTGATCAATTTTTACATTTACCATTTAAAAGTTTTAGTTTTTTAGTCCATCAGGTCCTGGAAATGAGAGAGTGAGACCTTCGTTGTGGGAACGGAACATTTACTATGCAGCCTGACGTCAAACCTCATTTTGAATTATTAGTGAAAATGAATGTTAGACTATTCAATATGAAAGGTTTCCATGGGAACGGAAGTTGACAGGACAAAACTTGTTGGGTAGTCATAAAGATGACCAGCTAGCATTGAAATGAAAAACTCCTTCTATGTACCGCCTTCTCTTAAAAAGATATTCGGTGATTGGTCAACGTGTATTTATAGTATTTATTCAAAATTGCCCTACAGTAAAGTCATTCCAAGTTATTATTGGTGTGATCGTGAAGTAAATCATATAGATATTCAACAAAGACAGATAAATGTGCAAAAAAAAGTGGGGAAGCTTGAACGTTGAGTCTGGGAAAAAAATGATGATTTACAATACAAAACAGCAGGAGATGTTCAGTCGGTCCACTTCCTTTCAAACATTGATGGAAAGGAAAAAGCGTGTAATCAATAGGCTGTGGGAAGACTATTCACTCATTACTCAGGTTGAACATAAAGGTAAAAGAAATGCTTTAAATGTTGTATTGCTTAAAGGGACGGCAAAACAACAAACAACTTTTGATCAGAGTTGATGCAAAGTTCAAAACCGGATCAAAAACTAAATTGTTAACTCATTATTTCATTTTGTGTTTTGACTGTTGAAAAAAAGGTATAGAAATAATATGAGAAGAGATGAGTAGCGATTACGTAGGATGCTCTATACATTACCTTGCATTACACAATCAAAATATTTTATATCTTGAAATGAAAAGAAAAACTAACAATTCATCGAAAAGAACCTTTTGACCCTTTTTACAACTATACAAATTGTGTATTCAGCGGTAAAGGGAAAACTGTCGGTTTTCTTGATTGCTAAATGAGACCTTTCAAAAAACGTTCATCAAGAACTTGGATGGTGAAAGTCTTCAACTGTACGAAAAAGGTACAATTTACATTGAGTGGGAGATGAAGTATCAGTTGTAAGAAATAATTATCTAAAACAGAATTTGCATCATTTAACGTGCAATTAGTAATTACTTATTAAAGTCTTCTTTAAAGAAAAAACTGTTCAAACCAAAAGTGCTTCTCCAAACACAATATTCAAACCAAAGGCACATACTTTGCATCGGTTAGCCACAGGCGACATTTCTTAATTATCCAGTGTTATTTATGAAATGGAAGGGAACTAAATGGAAACTAAAACAATAATTTTCTTTTGAAATCGTGGTACTTAGACTCAAATAGTTTTAAAATATTTCAGTTAGTTAAATAATAATTGACATAATCATAGAATATGACACAACCATAGAAAATGACGTAACTTACAGACTTAAGCCGGGTTTCCATTCACTGAGCGGGACGAATTTGCGCGGACAAAATTTCCTTATATAGTTCATTGACGTCACAGTTTAGGAATTTTTGTACACAAAATGCGGACTTTTCTGTGCTCTGTTGTGCTCTTTTGTCCGCTGAAAACTTTCAACTTTCGAAAGAGATCTTGAGAGAACTCGAGAGGACAAGCCATTCAGCCAATCAAAGAAAAGAAAATTTGCAGAATATACAAAAAAATTTTATAATTTATTGATCTCTTGGGGAATGGAAATCAAACCGTGTCCGCGAGATCCCTGCGACCAATTCTATTTTTAGAAATTTGTCCGCGCGAAGTCGTCCGCTCGGTAAATAGAAACCCGGCTTTAAGGCGCAAGCATTTTTTCAAATAGCCTTTGCGTGAAATGCATGTTGTGTATTATAATGTGGAAAAGTAAGTCCATTCTCTTAAGGAATTGTTTTTAACGAATTAATTAATAACGAACTTTTTAATGACAAATGCAATAAAAGTTGATTCCCACGTTAATTGTTTTCAACAAAAATACATGTGATTAAGAATGACATTCCATAAACAAAGAAAGTCTGTCAAAATCCATTGTTATCAGATCAGACTGAACAAATTCTCAGTAAGGCTTAAAGGGAACAAAACTGCAAGACTAAAATGCACCCTATACAGGCAGATAAAACTGCATATTATAAGGCGAAAATTAAATTTCATTTGATAGTTATTAAATTAAATAGGGAGTGATCAGGTAATTAAAAAGTCATTAAATTAAATATTGAACGTAAAAACGAGTAGGCAAGTACATAGTCTTGAATCGCTTTCAGATGGCATTGAAGTCATTTTAAATGTGCACACGTCATTGACCAAGACAGAATTACCTTAAGTTTTCAAAAATAGAACAAATTTTTTCAAACAGAACATCAATATTACATTTTAGTTTAGTTATTGGTTACCTTGCAATATTGAATGCAGTCAGCTTGAACATGAATGACAGATCCAACACCTCCTCTTGATCCAAACACATCCAACTCATCCATCGCCTCCAACGCTGCCTGTAAATATTAAATTGGAACAGAGGGAAATCAAGGGTTCCCAACACAAAATGATTGTCGATTTTATATGATTGTTTTTATTCTGTCAATCTTTTATATAGTGGGGAGGAATCTCCCAAATAAAACATGTTGGTCACCTTGTAAGTAAATAAGATGACGACAAAACTTTATATTTTAATACGTTAAAAGTATGAATACCTTTGCCATTCCAATAGAACTAGAGTTGAGTTCTGGTAAACCCATATTCGTTTTATCGCCTCGTTCCCATATACCGAAATCCTGAAATTGAAAACAGTCAACTTTATACTATCAGATAAAACATCGAGCCAAAGATGGTGATTCGTAATAAGAATACAGAGGTATGCTTACAGGTATTCGGTAGGCCATCTCGATGTAGAAAACTAAATTTTGAACAAAATCGACTTCATCTTTTGTAAAAATGATCTGCAATCCTAAAAATGAAAAAAAAAAGGTTCCATGAAAGAATTAGGAAAAAATTCACAAGAATACTATCTAAGTAAAATGGCAGGTCAAAATTTATTTTAATAGCCAAGTGCAAGAAAAAGCCCTTTTAAAATGCAATTTCAGACTATTGAGTGGTGACTTTTAAACAACAGAAATAAATGATCCTAGGTAACGGACTTTTTTCTTAAAAATATCCAAAAACGTATTTTAGTACAATAACTCGGTCCCAGGGTCCCAAAAGAAAATTTCCGGCTGAAAACATTTTATAAAAAGACCAAAAGCCAAAGTTAAATATTTAGAGGACATTCAGGTACATTCTCGGTCAAAAGGACTTTTATAAATTCGCTCCTCACTTCAAAGCAAGGTTAATGTAAATAAAGTCACCTTTTGGGCATTATAATGTATTTTTTGGTAATTTTGTGATATTTTAAAAAGATCTACAACCCTATGACCAAGGTTTAAAGAAACCAAAGTATCGACATAGATAGCCATTGAGATTTGGACTGAAAAGGAGGAAAGAACCAAATTTTAAGGTGAAGAAACTAAGAAAAATAAAAACGTGTACCTGAAGTTGTCATTTGTGCTAAAATGAGAAGATAAAGAGAAGTTGCATCAATTTGTAAGTGGCCCCATCCCGTGTCATCAACAACAGTTTTACCAGAATCTATAAAGGAAAGTAGAAAAATGTTCTTAAACAATTACTTTTTATAACTATTACATAGTGCTTAACCCCCTCCCCTATATCTACTTTTTTCAAAGAGAGAAAGTAAACTTGTAACTAAGTGAATGATTTTCTATTACTTTAATAGCTTTGTGTGTAGTATACGTCTCTGTTTTTTTTTGAGCATAGCCTTTGTTTTCAATAATTATATGAAGTTTTCAGTTTTACGAAAATTATACATTGTCATATTGATTTTACACTTTTTTTCAATGTTGTAAAATATTGTGTTGAACAATTCAAATCTTGTACCGGATAGTTGAAAAACTTGGGATATGTTCGAAGGTGTAATTATGCAATAAATTTACAAATTTTCTTTAATTAATTGAGAAAGGTCTAACTTAAATTTTGCAGTATTACAATCGTTTTCGTAGTCGGCGGGTTGGAAGATTTTTTTGAGAAAACGAAAGTACTCTACACTGGACAGACTCACTAGACTCATTAAAATACTCTGCAATTCTGCAATTTTCTAAGTTAGTTTAACCACGGACGCGTTTTATTGCAAGAAAAAGATTGCGTCATGGATATCATGAATTGCTAGAAAATTCTACCACGAAAGTCAACTCCAATATCCAAGCACAGTAGTGTTAGTAAAGTTCAAAAAAATTATCAAAGAAGCTGACTTTTTTGGTTCTGTTCAATAACAGATACGTGGACATAATGTTGCCAGATTTTAAAACAGTTTTTGGCTGCAAGGTAAGATGTAACAGAAGAAATCTATAAAGTTAAAGACAAAAAGCTTGTCACTTGTCGTTATTATTTACTTATTTTTAACTTTTATTTGGCACAAAATATGTGGTTTTGTCATTTCTGTAAGTAAAGTCTAATGTTGTATCAATCTTTTTTTGAAGGCTATAGGTATCTCAAGGTTGAAGTCTTTAGGTTTTAAAGCTAAAAGCAACAATCACCCCATCAGTTTATCAAACTTTTTTAAATCATGACCCTGGCCCCGCGGTCGGATGCCACAAGATACTGAAGAGCCCAAGTGGTTTGCGTGAGCATGATTGTTTTTTTCTGCCGTGATTGGAGCGTGATTGTTTTTTCATAAAATTTGGGGTGTCGTAATGCGTGATTATACTAATTTTTGCACTGTAAAGCAAAAATTGCATGATAAGCTGTGATTTGGTCATTTTTCGTGATATGTGATCGAGATTGAATTTTAGCATGATTAGGTGATTTGGGTCACCGCTGGGAGGCCTCACTGGTGCAAATTTTTGGAAAACACGTGACAGAAGGCACCCGATAACCTGACGTTAAATCAAGTGACTTAATAGAACTGTTCGACTATAAAACAACAAAAGTTTGATTAGTTTAATTAGTTTAATATTGAACTTTTATAAAATCCGAGAAAATTGTGAGAATTCGATTAAGTTTGATTAATAACATTGTATACTTACTTTTGATACTTTTGATAGTTGTTCATCTCAGTGTTCATCCAATTCGTTGAATCCGATGATGGACCATTTCTTTCACACTGTTGGAATCAGCTCTACTAAGGTGGAAATAATTTGGGAGCAGTGGTTTGTCGGGGAGTGTGGAAAGAAAATGCTCGAGTTGCTTTTTAAAGGCCTCTTTTGTGCATTCGGATTTATTTCGTAGAGCCTTCGGAAGTACATTAAATAGTCGTGGGTCCTCTTCAAATAAGCAGTCCCGCCAAATATTCTTATGCTTGACGTTGAGTGATTTAAGATGGCATTTTCTATAGATTATTTTATATCTTTCTATGTGACGTTCAAGACTGAAAAGCTTCAGTTTGTTTAACTTTTCCCAACTGCGAACAATAATCCAGGTGTGGAATGGCTAATGACTTCCAAAGAGTTAGCATGGTTAGAGTGTCTCTTGTCATGAACGTTCTGTA
>JAUJPO010126434.1:0-21175 GCA_032270745.1 Tiaropsis multicirrata | reverse complement strand
TTAGCATTTTAAATTCTGGTCTGTAAATTACTGGTCTGTAAAATACATTTTCGTAATTTGGGCATAACTTACTGACCACTGGGGCTAGGGGGCTGAAATGTTTTGTGTGTGATCCACTCAAGGTGTCTGACCATGTGCAAAAATTTCAGGAAGATCTGAAGACCCCCATGATCCCACTTTTTCTGATTCTTAGGTGCATCTGCTCTTAAGGATTTTAGGTGGGGATTTGGAGAACGAAACATCGAGACATAAAATTGTCTCTTTTATTCAAGCGATTTTTAGAGCCTTTTGTACTAACGATAATATGTGTGTTTGTTTCTAAGGTAATTTATGGTGACACGGATTCAGTAATGGTACGTTTTGGAACGGACAATTTGGAAGAGAGCATGTCGTTAGGTCAAGAAGCCGCTGCTTACGTTTCAGAATATTTTACTAAACCCATCAAATTGGAATTTGAAAAGGTATAAATATTAACTGTTTCCTAACGGTAACAGCTAAAAAATCCGGAATTTGCCCTCTATTTTGGGTGTTTCCGTTTGGAAAAATGACGTCATCTCACATTCGGATATCATGAATTATAGATGTTAAAGTTGTCTTCGCTCATCGAGGCGATTTTGTAAACTCAAAATACCCTGGAGCCATTCTCATGTTAGCAATATTCTAATCGAGAAATTTCTTTTGTGAATATTGAAATTTTGACTTATAACGTGATTTTTTAACCAATCGAATGGCTTCTTTTTATAAAAAAAAGGCAAGCGTGATGGGCATTATTTTTTAACAGCATCATTCAAAAAAACATTCTATAAATATTTCAGCAAGAAATTAAAAACATTTTTAGACTTGAGTTAAGAAATTTAAGTACGTTTGAAGGATTTCTTTATTATTATTATTGTTATTATTATTATAAAGAATTACAGGTATAGGCACACAAGGGCCTCTCGCTGATCTTGTTTTACAATAACTTTGGCTTAGAAATCTTTTTTAGGTAAAGTCCGTCCCGTGGACTTCCTCGTACTCTCCACACATAATCATTATGTGACTCTGTTTGATTTCTCTCGTCTGCTTTCTTCTTCCATTCTTTTATTAGGTCTCTTTCCATTTTTGTCATATCGTCCGTAATGCTAATCTTGGAGTACTTTTGGTGCTTTTTTAATTCGGTCAATCTCCTTACAAATTTGTATTTTTCATGAGCGTCTGTAAATATGACTTTGATTGGTCGTGCACCTTGTGATTTTCCAATGCGAGAGACATAGACAGGTTGCGTCATGATATTGACATCTTTTAGAAGTTCGTTTACGAAATCTTTCTCGCCATCATTTTCACTCTCTTTCACTCCATGGATTATGATGTTGGCATCCTTTGATTGTTTTCTTTGCTCTTCCATTAGGTCTTCGACTTTCTCGCTTCGAAGTAACTTTTTGATGTTTGGAATGTTTAATTGATTATTTGTTTTTGTGATCTCAGCAAAACTTTTTTCTTGGTTGGATTTCTTATTTGTTCCGTGGAACTTGGTATTCATTGTTTCTTCGATTTTCATATAGTGTAACTATGGAAAATGGCGTTCTCTTGGTTGACGCCGACGGGTGGAGAGGGGGTTTAAAATAATAAGCTTTTTTAGATAAGGCTAAATGAACAGAAAGTGATGGCCGGGTCAGAGTCCCATTACTCCGCTGTTCTGTGACCCCTTGTTCAACCCAGTAGATCCAGTAGGTGCGTTATTTCAAAGTCAGAACGTCATTCGGAACAACATTGGAATAATAGTGTTCAAACCAATCATGTTAAGAAACTCGAGTAATGACTACTACGATACTTATTCGAAGCCCCTTACCCGACAATTTCTAATTAACAATCCAATCCAATGATCTCTCATAAATTTGTTTAGACGATTACATAGCCTGTATTAAATTCTACTTTCGTTCATCAGATGACGATACCAGGGCTTATGTTACGTCTTACGACGGTTTGGTGTTCAACGCATTTCCAAATAGTCCCTCCGACCCAATAGTTAGTCAGACTCTTTTATGTTACTCGGGAAACAACTATTTCAGAATTCTCTTATGACGATGTTCTCATTTTCGTCTTTTAACCTATTTTATGTTTCATTTTTACTGATGCCACAAAAATCTTCTTTCGCTTTTATCAGGTTCATTGTCGTAAACTAACTTTCATAAAATTGAAAATTTTATTTTATAAACAAAGAAACCTGCGCGTAGATCATGATACTTTTTAAAATGCATTCCATTGTTAGCACTCCTCAGAAACAGGGGATTGCTTAGCAACAGAAATTCTTCATAACAACACACTACAGTTTGAAACAGTCTTCCGATTGTTTCCATAGCGACTGGACGGACGGAACGGGAAAATGGATTTAGAAATCCTTCATTCACGTGATTACTGCATATTTTTTCTTCTGGTTCTGTTTTAGGCTTTATGCTTAGGGTCCGTGTTCACTTCCATTATTTTCAAGGATTGCTCATTATTTGACCCGAACCGTCGTCTGGGTGTAATTAGGAACGCGAAAGGTGGTCGATGTGGGTGGGACTCGAACCCACAACCTTCCGATTTGGACATTTTTGGACTTTTGCTAGACTAGCAAAATTCGCATGATATTTTGTCTTTTCCTCAAATTTATTTTCTTTCTTCTTGTCTCTCTCACAGACTTGGTTATCACTGGCCGAATTCTTCTTAAAAGACATCGAATGGGAAGGGATCAAAAAGACTTGTTTCAACGATCGAAGAAATCCAGACGATGATGAACTGGATACTCAAATTGTTAAAGTAAATATCAAACAATATCGGACACAATTATTGATCGGACACAGTTTTTTGTCGCTTTTGTCCGATTAAATAATTGGAACCAAATTTTTAATCGGACAAAATTTTATTCGGACAAAAATATTATTCGGACTAAATTTAAGCCACTATTAAATTTCAGTCACTATTAAATTTAAGCCACTATTAAATTTACGCCACTATTAGATTTAAGCCACTATTAAATTTAAGCCACTATTAAATTTAAGTCACTATTAAATTTAAGCCACTGTTAAATTTAAGTCACTATTAAATTTAAGCCACTATTAAATTTAAGCCACTATTAAATTTAAGCCACTATTAAATTTATGCCACTATTAAATTTAAGCCACTATTAAATTTCAGTCACTATTAAATTTAGGTCACTATTAAATTTAAGCCACTATTAAATTTCAGTCACTATTAAATTTCAGTCACTATTAGATTTAAGCCACTATTAAATTTCAGTCACTATTAAATTTAAGCCACTATTAAATTTAAGCCACTATTAAATTTCAGCCACTTTAGATTTACGCCACTATTAAATTTAAGCCACTTTCAAATTTTTTGCCGTTTTTGTCCGATTTAATAATTGGAACCAGCTTTTATTTGGACAAAATTTTATTCGTAAAAAAATATTATTTGGACTAAAATTTTAACGACTTTCAAAAAATTAAGTCGCGATGTATGCACTTTACATGACTTTATTTGAGCGGACCTCTAACCATTACTTTTCCGTATATACTTTTTAGGGGAAATAAGAAAGAACTTGACTGGGCACAGAATACTCATTTATTCCTTTATTTACGGTGATGGTTTTTCCAACATTGTTTCAGAAATTATTGCATTCGTTGTGTTTTTTTTAGGATTTGCACCGTACAGGATGTGGCTGGTTTTTCGAACACGACACGGCCGAAGACCGCGCGAGTTTGAAGCGCGTTCTGTTGGCGTACGCGCGTTGGAACAAGCAGATTGGATATTGTCAAGGATTCAATGTGATTGCTGCGTTGATACTACAGGTTATGGAAGGACACGAAGAACACGCTTTGAAGGTAACAAGGTTTTTGGTAATAATTTTCTATATTATGAACCATGGCCGAATGGTTAAGGCGTTGAGCTTAAGATCGAAAGGTCCCGAGTTCGATCCCCCACGAGGCTTTTCGGTGGTGAGTTCGATCCCCCGCCGAACTTTCGGTTGAAGGTTCTTACCTACCAGAATTTGGTAATGGGTATTTCCAGAAAGAAACGATTGACTTTTCCAGGAAGAATCCACACCCCCATTATTGAGGAAGTCATTTTTCAAAAAAGTACACCTCCTGGGTTTCGTACCAAAATTCTTGGACCCCCCCCCCCTATATTTTTTAAACCCCTCCCCCTGGATTTTCATGTTGAGGATATGATTTTTAACACCCAAGCCCCCTAGATGTTCTAAATTAGGACACCTCTTGGATTTTCTAGTGATTTGACTATTTTTCTTGAAAATAATGATACCATGTTGTGTATATCCATATTCTCAGGCGTTACCCCTCGCATTCGTACAAGTGAAAACGAATACAATACCACATTTTTGTGTTAGGTGTCAGGTGGCACTCGATGGCTTTTTTTCCCATGGACCCGTTATTAAAAACCATTGAAATCCCCCTGGACTGTATTTGAGCTGAATTTGGTCGAGGCTTTCAAAAGACAAAACGACAAACTTAATTTTTTTGTGTGTGATTTTTAGTATGAGAATAGAGTGTAAAGAATTCTTCTAAACTCGTGCAAAGATTTATAGCTAACTCGTCAAAAATGTTTAAAATGTTTAAAAACCTAATCAACAATCTCGGATAAACAGTATTTGAAATGGTCTCGAATAAAATGGTCACATATCAATATGTTATACAAAGCAAAAGTGTTATGGCATAGCAAGGCTGCTCCGTATAAGGCCGTCAGTAATAGTATTGCAAAGCTATGGTAATGCGAGTAATATGAATTTTTGTAATTGGCTGTAATATATCATCTTTCCTCTATTTAAAGGTGATGATATTTTTGGTGGACTATGTGCTTCCTCGAAACTATTTCTCCAACAATTTGCGAGCGCTGTCGGTCGACATGGCCGTCCTGCGTGACCTCATACAGATGAAGCTAGGCTATCTGGCCAACAGGCTTCAGCAACTGCAGAAGGAAGCGATGGACGGCTCCAAAAACACGTCCGCCAGTTACGAGCCACCCCTGATCAACATGTTCACAATGCAATGGTTTTTGACACTGTTTGCTACTTGCTTGCCAAGAAACACGGTGCTGAGGATATGGGATGCAGTCTTGTTGGAAGGATCAGAAGTCTTGCTTCGTGTTGCACTCGCTATATGGGCAAAACTCGGAAGGTAAGGTCTTTTCATGGGTTCAACCTCTTCATTTGAAGATGTCAATACACTTCTTTGATGTTTTCGGGAAAGAAATTCTTGCTATGTCAAGTCCACCATATGACGACTAAATTTGGCGAGATGAAGCTTTGATGGGAATTTACTTTGACTAATGGCAAAAAAAACAAAAGAATGGGGGGAAGTGTAATTTGGCGGTTGCTGAAATTTTTAGAGTCTGCTAAATCAGGTGCGTCACGTGCCTTACTGCTTTCACTTTTTTCACGCGCCTCACGTGCCCTAGTGCCTCGCATTCCTCGCGTGCTCTAGTGCCCCACGCGCCTCACGTGCCCTGAATTTTTCACGTGTCCTAGATTTTTCATGTGCCCTAAATTTTTAACGTGCCCTGAATTTTTAATGTGCCCTAAATTCTTCGCCGTACCTTATCAATGTCGGACTAATTTTTCGTCGAACTAAATTATTCGTCGGATTTTTAAAAATAATTGATGAATTTCGCCGTATCGAATAAGATTGCGTCATAAACGATTCCAGTCTCAAGTTCTCATCGTTATCTTTTTTATTTCCAGTTACTTCGATGAGGTAAGTACGGCGGCAGATTTTTACATGACGATGGGAAAGCTGATTCAAGAACTGATAACTGATGAATTCATACTCGTTCAAAAACTCATGCAGGTTTGTGCAGTATATATTGATGTTAGATGTTAGCCAGTAGATATAATACGTTTGTTTCAACGTCTTCACAATGTTCTCCCTAAACGATACAAAGAAATGAGTTGTGTTTTACCATAAGCAAATGAGCGCGTACAGTCTTTGGGGATTATATTTTGAGTTTCTCGTCCATGTCTAGTAATAAAGATAGACGTTTCAATGCTAAAATTCCCTTGTGGGTCCTTGTTGTTAGGTGTGGATAAAACCTAAGAAGACGTTGAAACAACTTTGGAGAAATGTTTTGTGTCTCTCGTCTTCTTTTGTTTGGTTTCGTTTTGTAAAGCCCCCCTATTGAATTCAGTCGGCATTTTGACATTGCTGATCTTTCATGATATCCATGACGTAATGTTTTCTCTGAAAATATATAGTGTTTGCAATTATAGCTTTGAATTTTGAACAATGAAACTAGTGGCAAACACATCCAACTTTTTTGCATGATTCTGTAGGAAATAGATTATGTAATACAAACACGGATTTCATTGCGTAATACTCTGGACATTTTAAAAATAATATAATCACGTGTGCATGTCTCAGCCAATCAGAGTTTATTTACATGCAATCTTCGTGACTTTTTTACACGACTCTGCTAATAGGAGACCCGTGTGTAATTGATATCATGAGTTGAACCGACGCCTCAAGCGGGAATCGAACTTCAAGAGGTATCCACAACGTCCTTTTGTCTTCTTTGAACGTGTTCCGTATTATTCTCTTTATGGTGCTATTCTAGCTAAAACGGAACGCGTTTTGTCCGATAATTTAGATTTAAATCGAAAATTTTGAAAAACCAAAGATTGATGATTGAATATTGAGTACAAAATGTGAAACCTAAAGTAGATTGGAATCACCCTGTAGAAAAAGTTTGAGAGATGGTTTGGCAGAATGATAATTTATAATCGGCTATTGGATCCAAGTATCCCGAACTCTTTCCCGATAATACACTTTTCCGGAAGTTGCTGTGATTGACGTCAAATACGTTTTTTAAAGATTATGACGTCAAAAAGATACTTTTCTGTGATTTTAGCCTTGTGGTTGACGTCAAATATGTTTTTGACGTCAAAAAGATATATTTTTTAATAAATAAGTTCGCATGCACAGCTTTGAAATATATCTATTCGAATAATGGATTCATCATCGCCGGAAGTTATGGAGCCATCTCCACCTTTGAGTAATGCAAACATGAGTAGAAAGAAAACGACGACAATTAAACAACCGTCGACAACAACGACTCAAGATGTCGTTCCAAAGACGAGCGTACGGTCCAACAAGCGTTCTTCCAAAAAATCGCAGCCACCCTTCAATTTTGAAAAAGCTTTTCACGATGTTCAAGAGGTACGTCTTTAATTATTTTTTCCATATTTTTGAAAGTAGCAGTACTGTTTTATTTATCAATTTACCATTTCATCTTTTTCCTTTTCTTTTCTTTGCAATATTTAAAATTTTGATTTTAAATTTCATACATACTGTCAGCAGTTTGAATCGAATTTTTTATTTTTACTTTCTTTTGCTGCATAGAAGCTGAAAACGAAGGGCGAAGAGAATAAAACTCTTCATCAATATCTGGAAGTCATCTCATCTGAACGTGACCAGCTGAAAGAGGAATCGGCAATGTTACTCGCCGTTAATACCCAGTCCTTACACAGGCTTCACACTATCAAGGATGAAAGGCCCGAGGCCTCCAAGATCGACTTCCTCATGCAGCGCGTCCTTAAGAACGAAGAGCTGATCGACGCGCTCGCTAAGGAACGCGGCGACAACGCGCAAGTGATCCAGACACTCAAAAAGGAAACTGTGATCAGCCGAAACACCATCAATCTTCTCCGTGAAGATAATAAAAACAAAGATGCCATCGTCATGGCAAACCAGGACATGCTCAAGAGCATGGGCGCTGATCTTAACGCCAAAGAAGTGGTCATTGCTGATCGAGATCAAGCCATTAAGTCCGGAAATGGACAAATTGAAGACCTTGACAGAAAACTGTCAGACGTCAATAAGAAAAACTTGACACTTGAACAAGTCGTCAGTAAAAAGGTAAGTGTGATATGCACCAAGAACCATTTCTTCGACAGATAAAGAACACAAGACGTTTTTTCAACATCTTTTCAACGTTAAAACATTGTAAAAACGTTGAAAAGACATTGTAAAAATGTTGGAAAAATGTTGGAAAAACGTTGAAAAATGTATTGTGTCTGTTGGGTGTGTACCAATCTGTTATTTTTTACTTCTAAGATTTTCATTGGCAATATTTTTGACTATCTTTCTCTTTCTCGAACATTTTGACGTCTATTTTGCTTGGGGCGATCAGTAGGAATTTAAGTCACGATATATTTAGTTTTTCTTTAGTCAAGAAAACTTTCATCACGTATAATTTATATAAATATCGAATTATAGGAGTTCGAATTACTTGATTTAAAAACTGAATTTCATTTCCTTCTTTAGATTGGCGAAATCCAACATTATGAAACCATGGTTACCAGGTTGAGCCAAGAAAACAACAAATACCAAGTCAAGTTGACTGAAAACGAGGCTGCTCTAGAGATGCTTAAGGCTGAAGTAGAATTTCTGAAAAATAATACTGTGAAAAAGAAATTTAAAAGGCTCTTCGGGTGTGGAAGCTCTCGCTCGTCGTCAATAGGTGAAGGATGTCCAGTCAGTCAACAACAAGAAGGATGCAACAATCCTGGAACATGGGATGATGTTGGTCATCAAGACTCTGAAAGCGACTTTGGTAGAAGCTATCAACCATCAGCTGATCACCAAAGCCAAGAACTCAGTAACCCTGGAACATCGACTGACGGAAAAGATGATTGTCTTGGAGAATCTGAAAGCAGTCCAGGAAACATCAGTCAATCATCAACCAATCGCCAAAAACAAGCATGTACTAGCCCTGGAAATCAAAGCTCTACTACTCAAAGCTCTACTGGAAACCTAGAAAAAACGAAAGTACCATCAAATGAATTGGTCAGCACCTATGGTGAAAAGGAAGGAGTTTCTGAAGACAAAGATTCTGTCGAGCATCCCGCTACTAGTGCCTTTGGCTCTATCGCCCAACCAGATGTTGGCGAGAATCTTGTTACCAGTGTCTCTAGCTCTGTCGCCCAACTAGATGTTATCGAGCATCCCGCTACTGGTGTCTCTGCCTCAGTCGCCCAACCAGATGTTGCAGAGCATCTCGCTACCAGTGGCTCTGGCTCTGTCGCCCAACCAGATGCTATAGAGCATCCCGCTACTAGTGCATCTGGCTATGTCGCCCAACTAGATGCTGTCGAGTATCCCGCTTCTAGTGTCTCTGGCTCTGTCGCCCAACTAGATGCTATCGAGCATCCCGCTATTAATGTCTCTGGCTCTGTCGCCCAACCAGATGTTGCAGAGCATCTCGCTACTAGTGTCTCTGGCTCTGTCGCCCAACTAGATGCTGTCGAGTATCCCGCTACTAGTGTCTCTGGCTCTGTCGCCCAACTAGATGCTATCAAGCATCCCGCTACTAGTGCCTCTGGCTCTGTCGCCCAACTAGATGTTGTCGAACATCTCGTTACTAGTGTCTCTAGCTCTGTCGCCCAACCAGATGCTGTCGAGGATCCCGCTTCTAGTGTCTCTGGCTCTGTCGCCCAACTAGATGCTATCGAGCATCCCGCTACTAGTGCCTCTGGCTCTGTCGCTCAACTAGATGTTGTCGAACATCTCGTTACTAGTGTCTCTAGCTCTGTCGCCCAACCAGATGTTGTCGAACATCCCGTTTCTAGTGTCTCTGTCGCCCAACCAGATGATGTCGAGCATCCCACTAGTACCTCTGGCTTTGTCAAAGTGACCGGTGAAGCCGGTGAAGTTCAAACTGAAGGTATGAAACATGTTGTAGGGCCAGACAGCAGTTTAACGCCTTCAAATATGAAAAACTCTTTCAGTACTACTTCATCAAGCAAAGAAGATTCACCGCCTACAGATAAATTGACCAGCCCTGATTCCGCAACCTCTGCATGCAAGGCAGAGCTCATCAATGGTGCACGACCAACAGATAACCTGAACAAAGCTCAACACCATGATACAAGTGGACAACATGTCGCTTTAACACAATAATTTTATTTCATATTTTCAATAATAATCCGTATACAAATAATGTTAAACCTCTCATATCACCCATCACCTACCAAATTACTCATTTACCATCATTACCCCCTATCTAACCGCCCATCCGCCCATTAAACCACCCTTGAACACCCACTCTTTACCTTGCCACATATCTTTCTATCCATCGATTGATTCACCTTCCAACCACATTTCCACACCACTTGATAACCTTTTATCACTCAATCCCAATTCTCAAATATTTGTATTTAAGTTTTTTATATCTCTTAATTTTTTTAAATAAAAAAAACTCATAAAAATCCTGTCATCCCTGTCATTGTCTTATGTTTTTTGTTTTCAAAGTAATCTTTTCGAGGATTGGTATTTCTCTAAGGCTTGTAAAAAGGAGATGAGAAACGAGCAAATGAGTTGTTATAAATGCAAAGTAAAACTATAAAAAATCTCTTTCAAACCGATTTTTTTTCCATTATTGGCTTAATTTTTTGCACAACTTGTTTTAACAACTCGATAGAGAATAGCGCGTTTTCATAGGACGAATCTAACCTGTTCTTCTGTGAACTTGTAAAAGAAACACAGGCTTTTTTATAAAAACAAATACATCCAATCCTTGAACCAGAGACATCCTCTTATCGCAGGTACTCGTACAACGTTGGTATTAAAATAGCAGAAAATCAATACGATAACCTCTTACAATCTAATCCCTATCACGGATGGATTGGCCATAGGGCCTCAAAGAATACGTCGACACACTTGTCTGTATTATTGGAAACCCTATGGCAATCTTACACCTTCTCACTATAACCCCACTCAATGCTTTTGAAAGTGGTCTGCTGACATGTGTATCAATAGCTAAATAGTCAACCTTGAAGGAAAGGGGACCTTTCAAAAAGTCTACAAACCTTTTCTCCATCATTGTATACAATGAAATATCACTTAAACGGCAACCACATAATAAAACGGATTAGATTGCAGTATACCTTTTGCCTGTTTCGGGGATAAATCGGTAAAACATAATATATTCGGGTTTAGTCACTTAAGGAAATTACCGGTCTTGAGGTCTCCTCTCGCCTCGTTCGTCACCAAAAGTTAACTTAAGCACCATGAACTATGGCATGAGAAATTGAAAGCTGATTGAACTTTTATTGGCCCCGTGTTTTAAGGGTCTTGTCTCGGTCTTGCGTTGGTGTGCTGAAAAGGTACGGGTGCCTTATCTCTAACCTCAGACCGTGGTATCTGAGGTTTAGGACAACAGTAATTCATAATTCATACATTTCCAGGAAAGGACAACACCCCCATGTTGAGGAAGTCATTTTTCAAAAATTACACCCCTGTGGATTTCATGCCAAAATTCTTGGGACCCCCTGGACGTGTCCGACTTTCTCAACAATCAGGGGTGTGAATAGGATATGACTGGAAAACCCCGAAAAAGACCGAAAAAGCCCGATAATAAAATTGACGTTCTGTACTTGCTGGAGATTTTAGATAATTTTTTTTTACATTGATAGGCTGTGTACCAAATGGCCTCGTTTCCATGGCTGGAATTGACAGAACTACGAGAAAAGTATACCTATGACATCCATCCCTTTACGACATTCAGCTCTGAAAAGAAACGCGAAAAACTGAAATCATCGCAGAGACAAGTACAAAAGCCTCGTAAGTTTGTTGTTTATAAAACCCGGTTTCCACTTTTTTTAGCAGTGCTGTTGTAATGTTATTGGTCGAAAAAGAAAATACTTTAAGGGAAATAATTTTGGCGAATTTGTGCTTGTCAAAAATTTAAAAAAAGTGATGGTTCGCCAAAATAAGTTCTCGCCAAAATAAAAAATATATATTTTTCCCACTCGCCAAAATAAGTACTCGCTAACCTTTTGTCTTCAAGAAAAAATGTTTGATAGAAGCCACATGAATAAAAACTCTGAAATAATCCTCTTTTGGTTTGCGTTCAGACGTACGTTGTCGGTTGAAAAAAGTAGAGATTTCGTTTGTGTGTCTGAACGTTTTTTAGAGTTTACAGGCCTCGTAAAAACATTTTGTAAGCGAGCAGACATCTTTACAGAGCCTGTGGTACGACATTGTGTTCGATAGATCACGTTTCCATTTCAATTTATCAGCATGTATTTGCTAAGTACATATTTATTAATTGAGAGTAGTAGGGGAGAAAGAATACATGTGTTATTTAGATAGTATTTTAGTGGAAGATTTTTTGTCTTCTATGTATGTGTCTGTAAAAGGAGGTGTTGAAGAGAGAGCCGATTTTGTGTTGTAAGAATGACCTTTGTGGAAAAGGTTTGCGTCGAATTGTGTCTTTAAATTAAGTGAGAGAGGCGGCGGGCGGATACAGAACTCCAAAAGTAACTCAACCATTTTGAGGGAGAGTTTTGCTTTTGTAGATTCCTTTTACGGAAGTTTACACTCTCCGTCCAAAAGGTTTGTTAAGGACCATCTGTATCCACCACTGATTTGTACACTTATGCTATTTTAAGGTCTTAACTTTATATCAAAATCAAATGTTGATAGACCTTTTCACAAATTACGTCACGAGCAACGACTGTCTCGTTTTGAATTGAGCGCTATGGTAAAACTGAATCCCAAGAAAACTTGACTCCATTGATAGACGTGTCATTTTGATTTTGATAATTGATAATTTTGATAAATCACCTTGATAATTGTGTGAAAACGAGGCCGTCGTTGTTTGTGACGTAATTTATAGAATGTCGATTGACTGGAATAAGGTCATAATATTTTGATTGTGTAAACTTTCACCAACGGCGCACCAAATCATGTATCATTATATTTTCATACAACAATCGCTGAGGGAGCTCAGCTTCTCCACTTATCCATTTTCGATGTCAAATAACTGGTTCAGTAAGTATATACACGTTTTTTATAAGAATCATGAAATTTGAGTTGAGGCTCAAGCTGTTGTTATTCTTTCGAACTTTCAAAATTTTAGGGCGCGTCGATAATAAGGCGCGTAAGGCGCGTCAAATATCAAAGGCGCGTCATTTAACAGACTCTTCTCTAATGTAGATTGGGTTGGTTTTTCATAAATAAATCAAATGAATTGTTTATGTTGAAGTACATTTTGTTTTGAAGAAAGTGACAGTAAAATTTGCTGAAATTTTGACACCTTCTCTTTTTTTGTTAATAACTTCCGAACAAGAAATTTTTAAGTAATAAAAGTATATATTGGGCAAAAGATAATGAGGCGATTAGAAGAAAAATCCTAAAACCGTTTTTTAGAGCAATCTTCTGGGAATACATTAAAAAAAGAATGAAGTCGGTACCTCAAAGCTATGGGTGAATGCATGTCTTTTGAAGATACCATGGTACAGCAAAATATTATTTTTTTCTACAGCGATTTAAGTTTCGAGAGAGATAATTAGTTGTTTGATTAGTAATTGTCAAATTCAAACAGACAATTGAAAAGTAAACACTAATTATCTTCCTAAAATGTTATACTCTTTTAACTTACAATTTAAATTTTTTTTTGTAATAGTTCTTTCACAGTGCGAAAGCTTAGAAAAAAAACTTTCAAGTAACCGAAAAAAATTTCAGGGTTATGACATACACCTTTAAACAACCCACTTTCAGCTGTGTTGTTAAGAAATTAAATTGTGAAGTCACTGTTTCAAAACTATGTTTTGTGTATTGTAAATTAGAGGAGATATTCTGAGTTTTTCAGTTAATATTAATTAGTAATCTTTCTTAGTCATGGTTATATAAAATACTGCGCCTATAAGTGATGTATTATGTTTTTAATTATAACTCAGTCTAAGTTTGAAGAGGAATAATTTTTAGTTTTGAATAATAATGCTTTGTTAACAAACATAAGCTGTTAGCTAGAAATAAGTCTGTGGAACATGATTTTGTGAATCAAGATCACTTTAAAGTTTTAATCGAAGTTTTAGCAGAAATCTCAAAAACAATTTCAAGTTTAGTTACAGTAGAGGTATAAATTCACCATATATCTAAACAAAGACATTTCAAGAATATGGCTCCAATATGACAAAAATAATATTTAGGTATTGGGAAGCGTTATAAAACTGAGAGAGGGAGGAGATAAATGTAAAAATATTGAAAAATGATGGCATGTTTAGATTACTGGTAAACGAATTATAAATTTAGAATTTATACATGTACCTGAGTAGGTGGAAATTTGTAGGCAGATGTTTGGATAAATTACTTACTTATCTGTTTTAAAAGAATGGATGGTAGTTTTAGGTGGAGCCTGAAACAAATTCATTAAAAAAAACCTAAAACTAAAAAGAATGTTAACTAAAGAAAACAACATTTTTGCTGTCTTTTTCTTTTAATTCTTTGCAATAAACAACTTCTTTGAAGCTTTGAATCAGTGACATGTAGACCTAGTCCAGCTGCAGAAAGTCCGGTTGTTTAAAAAACCCTCTTTACAGCCACTCTTTAACTTGATTTTTAGACTGATACATTAGACTGAAAAAGATTTATATCAGTGTGATTTTTTAAATTGGTTTTTCGTAAGGATTGTGATAAAAAATAAATTTCAAAAGTTCCCCTTTTAAGGAGTGTCTCAAATATTTTTTTATTTTCACAATAATTGTTTTTCTCCATTTTTTTTCTCTGTAAAAGTATATATTTTTTTTTGAAAGCTTAGCAAATCCTCTTCAAAATGGAATTTATTTGAAATATCATGCAGAAAGACATAAAAATATTTTTAGACTTTGATACAGTCATCCTGTCAAATTCTAGCTTGAATACCTTAATACCGTCTGAAATAAAGGCAAAATACCAACTTTTTGCAACGACATTGAATCTTAAAAATTACACCATGTCTTTTTTTTTAATATGTTTCTTTTGTTTGTAGCGGAGAATACGCAATTTTTTAAAACAAAACAAGTGATACTTTGATGGACCTACCTGGTTATAAAATGAAATTAACCCTTGAGGTCATAAGAATGAACGAATGAATGAATGAATGAACACAGGTCAATTAATAGGCAAATTACAGCCATTATACCAGGGAAAGAGCACCTTTTTTTTCCTTTGTCTGTCTGATGAATGTGCATATCTTTGAAAAAACTAAAACACCCCTGTCTCAGATAGTGACCATCTTTGTGCAAAAAATCAGAAAAAACTAATGAACTTATTTTGAGAAAACCCTGAAAAACCTCTTTTTCAGGTTATTTTTGGCTAAAATCAGCAGCAAATTTTTTTTCTCGCTTTGATCGGGTTTCGACATATATATATGTTAGAGTATCCAGATGATCATCTTTGTCCAAAAAATCAGAAAAAACTAATGAACCGATTTCCAAAAATCCCCAAAAACCTCTTTTTCAGGCTGTTTCTGGCTAAAATTGGCTCCGGAATTTTTTTCTCCAAAAATTGGGTTCCATCATATGTCAGGGTATTCAGATGACCATCTTTGTGCAAAAAATCAGAGCTTAATCGAACAACAAGAGTTCAATTAGTAAAACTAATCAAACTTTCCATTTCAACGGAAAATTGTGAGAGTTCAATTAGGTTCCATGAGTCCTACAAAGGTTCGATTAGACTGATGAAATTGAATCTTATGTTTACCGTAAGCCACCACATGTCTTTAAAACCTGTTGCATGAAGTTGTCATTATTTCTATTTATTTTGTCTTTTCCAGTTTCAAGTTCAAAATTTTTGGCTTTATAAAATCAAAACAAACAAATCGCTGCTCTGGCTATTTTTTTAAAGCACGGCCCTATGGCTTTCGAAACAACGTGTGTATTTTATTCGATCCTTACAGAGATAATTTAGCCGTTGCAAAATATTAAAGAATAATGGTAAAATAATGTGTAATCTGAATAATTGCGAACTCAAATTGGAGCTAAAATTGTGAGAGTTTGATTAAGTCCGATTACCAAACTTTTAAAATTGAATTCTAATCGAGGAACAAAGTTTGATTAAGTTTGACAAAGTTTGATTAAATCGATTAACCCTTTCAGTCCCGCGTAACCACATAGCAGTGGGGGGGGGGGGTGTTTTATTCCCACGTAACCGCATAGCGGTACCCTAATATTTTTCAATTTTGTAAACTTTTGGCGCCCTGTAAATAGAGAGGTTTTAGCGCATCGTAAAAAAAACCACTTCAAAAAAGACCCACATGATCAAAAGTTAACGCAAATTAAAAATATTGGTCCGCGAAGGGCCTAGTAAAAATATAAGGGCAAAAACTGACAATTTTAGCAACCAAATCATTGATATAATGATTTATAGACAGTTATATTTGCTAATTTTTTGTCAGGTGATAGATTTTAGGGTATAAGGTTGATTATAAACTAGCCTGCATGTTGTATATATTTTTTCATCATATTTATCTCACTTGTCAAAGTCAAAAGTCTTTTTTTGGACACCACATTTTCGGACATCTGTCAACACGATGACTTCATTTAAAAAAAAAAATTCAAAATGATCCTCATTATATGAGAAAAAAAGGGTAGAAATTCCATTGCATCTCTTTCCGTTCTGAAGATATGAGGCTTTGTTTATATGTGGTTGAAAATTGAACATTTTGCTCTGGGAAACTAGCTGACAAATAGCCGGGACTGAAGGGGTTAAAGCCACCATTTTGAAAATATACTACTTCAGTACTTAACTATCTTTAGCAAAATCTTTAGTCATTTTCAACCTCATTTTGCTTTTAAGATTTACTTTAAAGAAAGAAACTTTCACAAGTTTGCAATTATTCGGCAAAATTGTGAAGGAAATTTCTTGCATAAAATGCTGAACATCTTAATTTGTTAATTCCTGCGTAATATGTGGTTTGAGTCATTTGCAAAAGTTAATTCTCGTGAAGCCCAGTCAAATGGGCCATTCGCAAAAGTCAACTCTCTTGAAAAATAGTCAAATACCTTAAGGGAACTAATTTTCACTAAAAACCGTGAAAATTAGTTTCTGTGAAATTCTCCAAGTCTTGAAAACCGCAAAAATTAATTCTGGCGAAAAAAATATTGCCATTATTATAGTCATTTTTATGTGTTACCAGGACCAAACGCAAAAATTAATTCCTGCAAAAACTTCAGAATTGAACAAACCGCAAAAAATTTGCAAAAATTAATTCCCTTGAGATAGACCATTCAGTAAAGTAAAATCCAATAATGTTTGTCATAATATTTACTAAAAATACCCACCTCAAGTTTTTATGTCGCTTTCCAGCAAACAGAATATGTTGCTTTACGTCAAGATCATCTTCATTGTCAGTGATTGGATCAGGAATGAGGTCATATGTAAGTTTTAGAGGAGGAGGAAGTGTCTTGGATTCACTCAAATGAGGCTTGTAATTCTTATTATCCTTCTCTTTAGATTTATCATAATGGTTTATAACTTTTTTACTTTTAGTGACAAAACAAGCCACGTTCGATGTTAAACCTTTTGATGATAGTCTATTCAGACGTTCACTAAGTGAATTCAAATCATTGTTGATACGTGAAAAGTTGCTTCCAACAGTTTGCTCTTTGGACTTGAGAAGTTGTAGAATTTGCAATTTGGGTTTGAATTCAGCGATAGGTTGGGGTTCTCGTTCAATATCTGTGGTAGTAACGCAGCTTTGTTTGCTTGTAATTTTCTCAACTTGTGGTTTTAAATCTGAACATCCATTTGGTTTGATACAATTATCATTTTTATAAGATTCACTTTTAATGTTAAGAATGACTTCCTGTCTGATAACTTTATGAAGATTTCCATTTCTATTGCATATTGGTTTTTTTTCACTTTCATGTGAAACCATTACTCGGGAGTAGAAATCTTTTCTATCAGAATTTTCGTCAACTTCTTCTTTGTCAATATTACGTGTAAACAAGGGAGAAGGGTCAACAAATCTTATTTTGTCAACCAGTTCAAGGTTCAAATGAGACATGCAAGAAAGATTTTCTATGTATTTCTTACTACTGGAGTTCCTCTCCTTTGAAGTAGAAAGCTCAACCAAAGCCGGAGCCATCAATACAATTGTAAGCCATACACGTTGTTATTGAAAGCAGCCACATTTTATAACGCCAGTCATCGTGCCGCGAGCCACACCGAGTCTTTGTTATGAGAGCGCGTAAAATTGAAAACAATCCTTCAAAAAAGAAAACACCCAAGAATTTCACAAGGTTTTGAATGATCCAATAAACCTTTATTGAAAAAAACAATCTAATAAATTCTTCGTAACCAGTCAAGTCAACACACAAGAAGGCGGGAGTTTTCATTTGTCTCTGTCCAAATCCATCTTACGAAAATTCCATTTTTCATCATCTATACAACGATGCAGCTCTCGCCGAAAAGTGTCAGATGACCACAATAGTCGAGTGCGCATGTCTGAACTCGACGCAGTCTACCAAAACAAAATTAAAGATGGCTGCCGTAAAAAAGTCGATTTGACCAAAAATCTAGTAAAATCTTGATTTTTTTAGCCGAAAAGCCTGAAGTTAAGACGAATCGAATCCTAAAGTCCTAATTTTCAATCGTCTTATATTTAGGGTCTAATAGCGTGAAAAAGTTTAATTTTTTTTACGTTAAATTGTTATAGAGAATCTAAAAATAAAAAATTGAAATAAAATAAAAATTGTAACTGATAATTTCAATCAATGTGAGAAAAAAGGTTGCAAGAACTTATTTATCATAATTGTTACAAGCCATGAGTTTGAGGTATATATTTTGATCCTTATTGAAAGTCTGATAAATAATCCCCAAAAAACCCAAAATTTAGCATGAAAAATGTTTTTTATTCCAAATTTTGGCTTATTTGGTTTTTATTATTTTAGCTGATTGCTAAAAGGAATTAACAAAACCCTTCAAACGCTTTCAATATATTTATTGAATTTTTTGAAATATTTCTTACATCTGCAACACCTGAAATGAAAAGACAGAAAATGTAAGGTTAAAATCATGTTAGTAGTTTTTAGTTAAAAATATTTTATATGATATACACTTGTCATTTAATAATTTTACAATATCATTTATTGCCGAACGCAATCCAAAATATATCCACGAGATGTTACTTGCACTGTTTGATTTATGATGAGCTCATAGAACCCTAACACGTTATAATGAAATGAAGATAAGAAACCAAGAAGATTTGTCTGTAGTCTCGTCTGGTTTCTGGAGTACCGTACCAGTGCTTTGTTTTGGCCCTGCAAATTTTGTGATTCCGTACAATGTGAGGATCATATATCCGGTTTTCCGAATAATACTGGAACCGGCATGTAGTTCTTCCCACAATAATAACAATATGGTTGCCGAGAAAAGGAAGACAGCAAGTACTTCAAACATCAAACTCTGAAATCAAATTGTGAAATGTCGAAGAATTTGTAAACAATGGAAATGACATCTAGCGTCAATTCTTTTCTTTGTTTTTAATTTTTAATGCACTCATTGCCAACTGCAACTGGTGACTGGTACAGTATGATGTACCTAGTCCCTTGCTGCTAGACCAGGACTGTTTATGTTTATAATCAAACATCAAGTCAAATCAATTTTTTTAATCGAACTTTGTCTAACTTAATCGCATTTTGTTCGTTGATTAGAGTTCAATTTAGATTCGGTAATCAGACTAAATCGAACTCTAACAATTTTAGCTCCAATTTGAGTTCGATTAGGCGGATAGCGAAAAATTGTTTGATTCCGTCATCTGACCGACCCTGATTTCCGGTCAGCAGGTAGAGTCGGAAAGCTTTTCTGCCGCTTCGCTGGATTCCCACTTCAACCTCTGCGCGCTCTGTGTTTACAAGTTTTCAAATCGAAGTAGCGAGCGGCGTGCTAGCGGAAAGTAAACCGAAAACCAGTTTATCCACGGTTTCCCGATTTCTTTCACCCAATTTTTTAATTCGGACCATTGTGGAAGCACTCAACGCCTTCATCTAGACTAAGTAGAATTTAGCCTGGCAACTGCTACTTAACAGAAAAATATTTTCAACCGACCGACCGACCCACTTTTTAAAGTAGAAATGACGGGAACCAAACAATTTTTCGCGATCCGCCATATCACGTGAAAACTTTTATATATACACATTTTCCTAGTTTTTTCATTTATTACTTTACTTTGAAATGGACATAGCACGAAAGCCACCTATATGGCTAAACCTTATGTACATAGATTTTCCTTTTTTTATTGATTCGAAAATAATAAACCTAAACCTAAACCATAAATTGTTTGTTTTAGAGGTTTGTCAGGATTAGAAAGGGGTGGTCAGGATAAGCCAACCTGACGGTAATTTGAAGACTTTGTTGTTGTTCGAGGCAGTCTGCAGAGTTTTATTTAAATCCGGATATGGTCTGAACAGACCTGAAATTGTTTGGGTCACGCTGTGGGTTGTCCAAAGTTGTCCCTTAATATCTCCCCCCCCCCCCCCCTGATGAAACAAACACTTTTTTATAGAAGTTGATCTGACTGTTTATAATAAAATATGAATTTTACCTGTTCTCCATCTTTATACGCAGTAGCTAAAACCAAAATTGAAGCAATGAAAATAATATTGTAGTAATTCTTCACCATTTTCTGTTAGTTTTTTACAATTTCTTCCAATATTTCTTCCAATTTTAATTAGACACTGCTTTATCCGCCATTATTGTGGTGCCGTTTTCGAACTTTTCGAAGTCATGTTTTGATTTTCTTGGTCAAACTTACTAAAACAAACATATTTGTTCAGTATTGGTTATAAGCCTAGTAAGTGTGTCCACAAGAAAATGGCGGGATTAAAAACATCAACAAATTCAAATCCGCTTCGCTGAACACGTCGTCGTTTTGGAAGAAAACAAAAACATCAGTCAAAAGGTATCTTTCTTTCTTCTATTCTTCAATTTTTTCTTAATGTTATACTTCAAAAAAGGTAACATATAGATGTCATTTTATTCATAGAAGATGACAGTAAAAGTGCATGTTTTCTCTGTTGGTGTTGTTTCATGTGTAAAAAAATAGATAATGAAGATAGCTCCAAACCAAGGAGTAGCATAAGACTATCTATCTGTAGAGCCATATGTTATAGTATATATCAATTAGTTGAAGAATAGTGGGTATGGATGAAATTGAGGTATTTTTTTACCAGAACTATTACTGTAGTAGATGGTCCTCTCTGCCCCAACGCCAACCCCTTCCTCTAATTTTTTGTCACCCCTTTTTATTTGGCAGCTAATGGGCCATTCCAGAAAATTTCAGTTACTAGGGCTCGGACGACATCAATTTTTTCCAGACAAAAACCCTCGGAAATGAATCTTGCTCTCCACTTACCTTTGGAAATCCTTCCTTGAAAACAAAT